>JASDQU010105619.1:55277-95961 GCA_032191745.1 Picea mariana
TGCTTGTTGTATAGGTGATAACTGGGCTTTCTTGCATGCAAAAATTGATAGTTTTTCCAATAGATTTTCAGTATTTTGGAGTGAGTCATATTGGTGAATGAATATGAGTGTAGGTGATCAAGATCCCATGTCCAAAACCAAGTTATTCTAAGAGATTTGGGCCATTTCCAATTTTCTTGTTAGAGCCCATAAAAGAATAACAAACAAATACAAAATCTTTGAATGTGGCTGGTAGCTTGGGGACTTCAGCAAGTATGGATGTAGTGGGTCATTGCTTTTGTGCATGACAGTCTATGATTGAAGGGATGGATGGGCCATATTTATGTATTGGCCATAGTTATGTATCTCCTTTACATTCATTGTACCAATGTACACCAAAGATCAAATGCACTTGTTGTATACCTCACTTTTTGAATTGGTGTTCTTAGAAACCTCAAAATCTTGCTGAAATCACAATTTCTCTTTTCCCAAAACCAACTATTTTGATTAAAAAATTAATATCTTGGGTACCCTGCTAAATACCTTGGTCTAGTCTTTCAGTTAAAGAAACATGTCCATGGGTAAAAGGTTTAGAATTCTAGTTTGATAAATATTACTAGTAATGATTTGATTGTCTCATTTCAAATTCAAGCATATGATTGATATCATATATACAATTTTTGCTTCTTAGATTATTGCATATTGACAATTTTTATACAAATAAATGTGTATATGGTTTACGTCTTGAAAATTTTACTTATAGTTATTATTATTATTATTATTATTATTATTATTATTATGAGAAGAGTTTAAATGTTCATTATGTGCAATATTGAGTTCACAAATGCAAATAGAAACAATGAGAAAATAAGGGATCTTTGGATGTTATGACAATGAAATATCTTGGAGTATGTGTTGTTTTTTTAGTATTGAATGAATTGCACAATATATATAAGCCACTTTAATGTGATAATAGAAAAATGAGGCACGTGCTTCAAATGATACTCACTTTGCAACATACAAGATGAAAACTATTCACTAATACACATAACATTAATAGCAATATTTCATGCAACAAAGATGTGCATAACCTAATGATGTTATGGTGTGTTTGTGAAGTTTTTATGCCCAAATACTCTTTATTAAACCGTTGATTTGTATTGTTCCTCTCATTCTTAGCAGCAAGAAAGTCCATTGTTTTGAACTCCCATTTTATATGAAATTTGCTGGAACTATTCTCCATCTTGTGTAACAAGTCTATGGAACATTTATGCAATCATATATGCCCCAAATTTGTTATTAATTATCCTTTTGAAGTTGTACCACTATAATAAAACTTTCCCACTTGTTTTCCCTCAAATAATAATTATATGCATTTTGTTATACTTGTATTTGTCACCCTAGGCCTTAGAGAGGACCTATTGATCATATATTGTCAAAATCATGAGATATACTTGAAAAGTTGCTCCAAAACACTTTTTTTTTGCCTAGTCATTCTTTTCCTTGGGAGAAGAGTAGTTGACCACGTGTTGCTCATACACAACTCATGATCAGTCACCAATTTTTGTTCATTAAACTCCTGGCCACCCTTGATATATTCTAGATTCAGAGAGTTCTGAGGAGATCAACAAGGGATGGGTTGGCCATGATGCATTATAAGCCATGGAACTTGTTATTATCACCTAAAAATTGCTCATAGAGCTATAGGGGTGATCATCAAGATCATCATCAACACAACATATTAAAATTATACCACATGGCAATAATACACAACTTCAATAGCATAACTAAAACTATAGAAAATGGGTATTTATTAATCCACACAACTTTCCCTTTAGAGTTTTGTGTGATTTGCACGAAGGTTTCTTTGGTACTTGTGTAAATCCAAAAATGCAACAAAATCAACCACCTTCGATGTAATAAATGCAACAAATCCCATCAGTTGTACTATGGAGATGGTGTACTAGGAGCCTCGAGCTCCATCCACATTGAAGGGCAAGTCCTTGTTGACCAAAATTTGGCCATCTATATTTTCCCTCTCTTGGATGCATAAAAAAAATTGATATAAAAAAGACAGTTTTTGAACTATTATAAGTTCATTGTGTAGCCCTCGGTCTCAAATTGGTCACACATTTTTCAGATTCAAGATACAAGTTCATATGCTCAAGATATCCAAGTTTTCGTTTAAGTGGAAAAGGGCACCTCTTCCATGTGGAATAAAACTAATTTTTCAGAAATATGTCTAAATTTTTCAATCCCAAGACCCTTGGTTTCTTCTTTAATTGTCGGGCCAAAAACCCATAATTTTATTCATTCTTTATGGGCCCAAGACCCCAATTTTCTTCTTATTATATTCTCTATAGAATATAATAAATATAATAATCCCTTATCTCTCCATTATCGCAGGCACATGACTTTCCATTATTGCATTTCTCCAACCTGACTCTGTTTCTTCCCCACTTCCCTTACCTTTCATCCCCTTACTCACTCCACTCACTCAACACTTAGTTTATTTTTGTTTATTCCATTGGGCGGGAGGACACCCGCCATACCTCATTCCCTAACCCGCCCCCATAGCCTACAAACTACCCCCTTAACTTCCACTACCCACAAATTTCCCCTCACTTACCCTCTCATCCACCCTCCCATACTTAACATGTTTTCTCAAGTTTCATTACATTGCATTCTGAACCAATAAGATCCTTCCACATGATAACATATAATTTGTGACACATGGAAGCGTATTATTGGTTATATTTGGCATTCAATGAGATTCTGACACGTGGGCGATGACTCAACAATGACTCGGTGAGGACTCAACGATGGATTGGCATAGGTGGAGGCTGATTGGTTATCTAAAATATTAATTATTTAATCATTTTTTCAAGGGGTCGAACCCATTAAACTCCATAATCTTCTTCTCATGTTTCTTGCTAAGTGTATGATACACTTAGTATTATATACCATGAAGATTTAAACATCCCATGCATGTGTGATAAAAAATTTTACCCAAAATTCGAATTTACAAAGAGAAGCACGAAACACAAATCAATGGTTGAGATTGCCCCAAGACATCAGATCAACGGTGGCTGAGCCACAATCTTGCAGAGGCCATAACTTGAGCTCTGGGCTACAAAATCGTGCAAAGTTTATAGCATTGGAAAGGTATTTTGGTGAATAAGATGTTGGTATAGGTTTCAAGGATTGAATATGGATACATTGTTTCCAGAAATTAAAATAACAATCAGCTTGTTTTCTGATGAGTTTACTTGACAACTTAACTTCACGAGGTCATATCTTGAGATCCAGGAGTCGAATTTGGATAAAATTTATATTGTTGGAAATATAAGACAACGAGGACCAAATTTGTATTAGTTTAAAAGGATGAAAAGTTTATTACCACTTCCATAAAATTAAAACACAGTCCCCCTCTTTTAAAGAGCAATTAATTAAATTTTTGAAAATAAAAGTTTATTAAAAAACTTTTATTAAAAAGGAAAATGACCCATTTGAAATATGCAGATGTTAATGATGAGAAATCATTAAAAACACTTAAATGAGGCATTAATTAAAGTGAATGTTTCAAGAAAATAATTGTACGTGGAATTCAAGAAGGGAAAAACCCTAACTACTCAAGTAGTTAGAAAATTTGGTTTTTAAAGAGAAGAAGGGCTTCATCAAGGGGCTATTTTTTTTTTTCAGAGGGGCAGGGGCAGAAGATCAGAAGAAGAAGAAAGTAAAACCATGAATATATATCCAAGATTCTGATCAATGAAAAGGGATCTCCATCTTCTTCATTATTTCTCTTCTTCTACACCATTTCTCATAGCTTTATGCTTGAATCTCTGAATTGGGCACAAGGCTGAGTTCTTGAGTGTTCTTCTTGTATTCTTCAAAAAAAATTTCTTATATGATCATGGATTATTTATAGCCATATACATGACTGTCATAGATTTTTTAATGAAGAACATATTTTATGAATAAAACTCCACAAAGAATTACTTCAGGGTTGATTTCAATTGTATCTTGTAACTTTGAGTCTTAAATATGAGATATTTGAAATTGATTTATCAAATTCTGTTTTGATCTTAATAGTAATACTCTTTTAAAAATATTTGAGATGATCAAACTATTCTCACCTATTTATCATGAAGAATATATGGATGCATTTATATGTGATTAAGAAGATTGTGTATGTGATGTTGATCACAAAGAAATTTTGATGTTGAAGCCCTCCAATCTTTTCTATTGTTAAAATACTTTTGCTACACATAAAGATCGCACCTAGTTATTGAAGAACCATTTGTTTGAATAAATACAAGCAACAAATATCTAGGGTTTTCTCCTTTAGCATTATCCTAATCCAAGATATTCAAGATATATATTTTATCCAAAGAGGAGTACCACCTCTATAAAAGCGCAGGGGGATTCATATCCTCGTGAGGTTTCCATTTTGGTCTATGACAGATTCAAATGTCAACAGTCCTATGGTGGTTTCATGTGTACTCAAACATGGAAGACCACAATTCAAATGTGGACCATTCCCACTTGAAACCAACTTTAATGGAGCATGCAACTTGGCTATAAAAGGAGGCCACATTGTTACATTTGAAAAAAAGGAAGACCTTGCAATGTTATGCTACTTGGATAATTATTGAGAGCCTCTATCTTAAGCCATTATCTTCCATCAACCCAGATTATATTCCTTTACCATAAGTATATTACAATGGGTTGAAATCGTTGACCAAAAAAACACCCAATTTTTTTTTTAAGGGATCCACCCCCGAACCCCCAAACATGGGGGCCTGCCCCCCCCAACACAACATACAACACATGGGGATAATCATGCAAATAATATAACTCATACCCAGCATTCTCCCACTTGTTGTTTTCTTTGCAAATAAGGGGCCCAAGGATTACATGATCAACAATGCCCATTGCTCTTCTACACTAAGAGACCTTATCAATACTTACATACTTTGTCAATGAATATGCAATATTATTCAAAGTGTCCACCTTCACTAGCAACACCTTCTTGTCTTCAACCATGTCTCTCACAAATTAATGTTGAAAATCAATGTGCTTTGTTTTAGGATGATAAGCATGGTTCTTTCCCAAAACAATTGCACTCTAACTGTCACAATCTAACCTTATATCTTTTTGCACAAACCAATACCTAAACACAATCTCTATAACCATACAACTTCCTTACTCACATGATTGGCTTCCATGTATATATATTTATCTTCTATAGTTGAGAGAACAAATACATATTGTATCTTGCTCATCCAATTGAATGCTCCTCCAAATATGTTAAACACATAACCACCTGTGGATATTCTACAATCCATATCTCCAACCTCGTTTACACCAACAAATCCATGTATGACCAACATTGTTTGTACCAGGTATTCCTTGGTAGAAAATTTGATAATTTGTAGTGTCGCGTAAATACTTGAAAACCCTCTTTATAGTTGCCCAATACTCCTTCCCTAGTTTTGACATATACATACTCAAAACTCCCACTGAATTTTCAATGTTTGGTCTAGTACAAACCATTGAATACATCATATTAATGCATAAACTACTGATGGGTTTAGGTTAACTAGTTGTCACCATACCATTGAGAATTTAGAAAATTCCTTGCCAATAGATGCTCAGTTTGAACCCCTTTGGGTGAGGCACACTAGTCTATGCCAATGGGTTTACTAGGTATACCACCCAAAAATCAAGAGACTCATCCCTTGGGTTTCCCCATGAAGTTTCCATGGAAAAAATATATATTAATGCCTAACTATGCATGACCAAAAAGTAAAAGAAGTGAAGTAAAATAATTATTGTATGGACCTGTTGATTAGAGGTTCATACACTATAAATAAAGTTTGGAGAGAAGCGTGTCTTCTAATCAACTTAGATATCTCCCCATGCACATTAAGTATATAATAACAAATTCTAATTACACCAAAAACACCATTACAACCTCCCTCTTGGCCATCATCCAAATACTGAACAATTATAATGAAAAATGAAAGATAACAAATGTAAGTGAGTTTGGATATCATGCCAATCATATACCAAAGAATAAGGAGAATAAGAAATCAAGGAGGGATAGCTTTTCAATTTGAATGTAGAAGGCCTCTACCAACAAATGGCAGTAAGTGCATTGCCTAGGTGGGCGCAAAAGGTTGCAATGCCAATTGTTGCATGTTGAATCAATGGATGGAGTGGTGAACCTTTCCATTTTTCCTTTATTACAAGTTGGAAGAACTTAGGTGCACAGGTCGTACATGAATACCCAAGGAACTAAGCATCCCTTACATGGGGTGTTCACTCAATGAACCTATGAAATAACACCTACATTCATGGGATATTAAAGAATACCCCCAATTTTACTAGATATTGATCAATACCTCTCAAAATTATTTTCTTAAACCCTCAACCCAATACACCTTTCCAATAAAAAATCCCATGTCTAGATACCCCTTTTTATACCCCCCAATACCTCTAACCCCCTCGATACCCCACATTCTCCTCCCCAATAGCTACAATATATTGACTTTATTTTTCACAATTGGAATCCCCCCTTTATGAATGAACATGATAAGATATTGGTTGACAAGGTGAAGCCCTCGTTGTCCCTTAGTCAATGGATGTATCTTCAAGCACACTTGGACACACTAGTCGAGTGCACTTGAGCACACCTACTGGGCACACATGTTGGGTGCACTTATTGGATGTAGATAGTGGAGGCATAAGGAATTGAAGGATGCAAATTTGAAGGATGACGATTATTTATTGGTGAGGAATATGGTTGGGAGGCTTAGGTTCTTGACGAGGCAATATCTAGTAGCATAGGTGTCAGAGTGACCCCTCTTCTAGTAGCTATTCAGAATAGTGCCAATACTTGTTGAATATTAGATGAAGGTGGAGGATGATATAGATTTGTTGTCACAAGCCACATATTGGTCTAGACGCAACTTGGTTGATTGTTCCACCATTCCTTAGACTGTATTTCAACCAAGTTAAGATGCATGCAATAGTCATGGATGATTCACTTTAGAGTGTCGCAGGTTCAAGTTGAAGATTACATTCTATGGTATCCATTGGCAAGCCACTTCAAATAGAGGTAACATTTTTCTTTCTTCTTATTGCAATTCATTTCCTATAACAATTTGTGCACAATAAGATTCTATGGTAGACAAAAGGGTGAAACCATCCTTAGAGAAGCCTTTGAGGTGAATAGGTGCCTTAGTGATATGAGGAAAATCCCCCCTAAACAGGGTCTAAGGAATAGGCATAGCGATAACTCTCTTAAAAGACTGATCTACCTTTAATCTACCCCAAAACCATCTAAAATAAGTGAGGAGAGAAAGAGGAAAGAGAGGGTTAATGAGTGCACATTCAATCCTTATAGTTGTTGTAGACCTCTTTCGCTTGTTGTCGCCTCATAAATCACAAATCTCCTCCCAAAGATGACCTACAAGGGGTTGGGAATACAATGCAACAACATATAAAATCTCTAATAATCACTTTAAAAGTTTAACATAACTATAAATGCTCAAATTAACAAGAACATGTAGATATAGGGCTGGATGATCTTTTTTATTCAAATTCAAGATGAAAAAAGGGTTACAACCTTTGTTGGAGACTGCTCTATGAACCAAGTCCAACATCCTTTGTCCTGGATCCAAATGCATCAATCCCAAATTAGCTTCTCACAACCAACATACCATCAAGGGAAGGAGGAAGGTTTGCATAAGGAGAATGGATGGAGGGGAAAGTTGAGGCTAAAAATCAGAATGAGATGCAAATCTTGGGCAAAGAAAGGGAAGAGATTTTGGCAGAGTTTTCTTATTCTCTTGTTCATGTGTGTAAATGACTCCCCAAGACCTCTTTTTGTATGAGAAAAAGATGGTTATTTGGTTTGGGGATAGGCTACAAGGGGTAAAATGGTTAGGAAACCCTCCATAGCCAGTAAAATCCATCAAATTCTGCACAATTTTATATTTTTTGCAACTTTTGGAGGTAAACACAGGCTAACTAGCATGCAAAATGTGTGTGCACGCTAGCTAGCTAGCTAGCATGCAACACACGTGTGTACACATGCTATTAGTGTATCAGGGCACATACACTATCCAAAAAATGGTTTTTTAGAAGGAAGCCTCAACAATATTTTTGGCAAAGTATGCAAATGGATGGGCCAAAGTCTTGGATGCATAGATGTGGAATTTTGGACTATAAAAAATGCCCCCTAATGTGTGAGGTTAGAAGAGAGACCGATGGCTGAAATACATTACAATATCGTTACACAATGGGAAGGCACATATTTGAGTGAGCCCGAGATGAGTGTTTGTGAGCATGTCATTTGCAAAATAATGATAATCTCTCTGAGGCGAGCATACCCATGCTCGTGATGAAATAAGCATGGATGTCAATCAAGTACACTACATATCCATGTCATATATATAGTAATCATGACTACGAGATAAATATGAATGTCTATATAAAGTGTAGCCATGAATAATACACAACGGATCTACATCTCAAATATCATCTGAAGATATGCAAGTACAATGTGATATGCATCTTCAGGAAGCATCGATGCCTGTGGTTGGAGATGAGAACTTCATAGCTCAAGAAACAACTTCAAGATATTCAAAATTGAGGTAGGAGTAAAATAGGAGTGTAAAATCACTACTCTAAGGTCTTCGACATATCGTCGAGGAAAGACTGGAGGACCTCGATCATCAGGCACATAAATTCATTGATTTCAAATCCGAACTTGACTGGACTCTTGGGATGGTCGACTCATGAAAATTAAGAGATCAACTGTAGAATGGCTGACTCAGGTTGGGAAAAACATCCCTTGGTTAAAAGCACAACAAAATGATGAGACTCATGAATCATATTATTGACATAAGTCTATGATACAGAAGGTACCACAAACTCTCCATATTTTTGGAAGAGTAACCAAACAGAGGAGCACACAACTCTATGTAATGAGAACAACTTCCTAAGGTCATGCTAGATCCCAATTCTTGGAGAACAAACAGAAGGATGTGATTTTTCCAAGGGCGACTATCTTGCTGTCGATAAAAGAGAATGTATATCCCGTCCCCTCTTTTTGGAATATTTGGTTTTTTTTGTCTTTTTCAACTTTTTAGCAAGCTTGAAAAAGAATAAAATAATGCTACGTTATAAAGGAGGAATGAGTGTCGCAGGCACACAAAATAGTTACAAGCACAAGAAACATATTGATGCTTAGTGCAAGGAGACATGTATAGGATAAGGATACTCGGTAAAATTCCTCCATGGGTCAAGGTGTCAGATAACAAGGGCAAAAAGTGCTACAAGGCTTGCATTTAAGGAATGCTTTGAAGGTTTAGTTAATAACAACATGAAGTCGGCATTACGACAAAGATGCAAGGATGAGACATGCGATGTGATTAAGGATGACACAACAAGACTCATTCCATGTGAAGTTTTACGAGCCTAGAGAAGGTAAGCTCGGTGGTTTTTCATGTTTAGAGAGTCTGAAAAACACTAAAAGAAGACTCCAAAGAGTTCCTTTTTCGTAATGAGTCCAGTCGGTTCAAAAAAGGGTTAAACTTTTATCGAAAGGACATCTCTTCAAAACCATTTTAATGAGTGTGACTGAGACAAGATCACTCTGTTAGAATATGAGAGATTGTGCTCATTTTACCATTGACAATACCCTTGTCACCCAACTATAGGCTGGAGCTACCCTTCAAGCACCTTGACCTTGACAGAGAAAAAAATCCTGGTAGCAATCCAAAATCCAAGAGAGGCTAATGCACCAAGCAAGAAGTAACAAATCTGATTAGACAGCCTCACCCAAAACTGGCACAACACCTTCCCCAGGACTTGCACACAAAACTGTTGGACCGTAGTGCGCAGAAACTGCTCTCTGCAATTCTAAGAAGTGTGTCAAATGAGAGACTAGTGCTCTGTATTTATAGTGATTATGGCAGACTTACTGGGGCCGAATTCTCCTTTTGGGTACTAATTAATTCATATTAATTATCTATTTTCAGCTGACATCTTTTCTAGGGTTTCCTTCATTTCTTTGCTTCCCTCTGGAACATTCTATTATTGTCAAAGGTCACAATAGAGGTTCATACCTCCTGAAGATACCTTAAGATTAACACTCCCTCCTATCTAGGGAGGTATGGTCTTGAACACAACAGACCATTCAACTGGTAGAATCACGAGCACCATCATTATTATCCAATTGAATAATTCTCCATGAAAACTGGCACAATATCAATTGATAGAACACAATTGTGCTTATCCATGGTAGTACATAACTACACTCCAGTGGTTTACTACCACACCAAGTAGCATACAAGTACTTGATCAGTGACATATAATCACAAACAATGGAACATATCCACCACAGTAGCATAATTCTACTGTCTGGAGACAGGCAGTCTCAATAACAATCATCTGATGTCAACTTGCACAGAAAATATTGTTAAAAATAAACCGAATCATCTGGGCCAATCTTTCACTCACGTCTATGAGATTTGAAAGAATATATGCCCTCAGAGTAGAACAATGAGATATCTGAACTATTCTTCTCAAGAAAGGAAGAATAAATGTCTTGTCTTCTGAACTTGGACCATTCCTCACCCTGGGCCATTCTTCCTACACTAATCAAAGTTCACCCTGGAGAGAATGTATAAACCCTAAGGAATTCCTGTCCCTGATTGTTGATCCTGGACCATTCCCCACCCTAGGCCATTCCTCCTACACTAATCAAAGTGCACCTTGGAGAGAATTTATAAACCCTAAGGAATGACTGTCCAGACAATTTCCTTTGTTAACCACAAGAGGAAAAGACTGTCCTGTATCAACCTCCAAAACAGACCATTCCTCATGTTAACCACAATGAGAAATCGTTGTTCAGCGAGGCGGGCCAGTCTTCTTGAGAAACCCTCAAGAAGAGAGACTTCCCTAGACCACTCCCCATGTTAACCACAATGGGAAGTCGTTGTCTATGATACATCAACAGTTTGGACCAATTTCTCATGTTACCCACAATGGGAAATCGTTGTCCGTAAAAAATATCAATCCACTTTCCAAACAGGAAAGAATCTGCCCAAGCTGGACTATTTTTCAATCTAAAAAATAAATGTCTTCAATAATATTTTCAGTGCTCCTTCCCAACCTCGAGAGTCATTTCTTCCCTTTCAGCTAAGGGAGTTATTTCCATGATCCCCATCTTCTCTCGGAAATATGCAAACTTTATTCTGGATAGAGTTTTTGTCAGGATGTATGTTGTCTGCTTATCTATGGGGATATACTCGAGCTTTACCTCTCTTTCATGGACTTTATGTTGAATAAATTAGTATTTGATCTCAATGTGTTTTGACCTTTCATGAAACACAGGATGTTCTAATAATCTTATACAACTCTGATTATCATAATATATTATGGTCGATTCTGGAATCTGATCAAATAAATCGGAGATTAACTTCCTTAGCCATATTTCTTCTGTGCATGCTTCACATGCTATGATATACTCTGCTTTTGTTGTGCTAAGTGCAACAAAATTCTGTTTCCTACTGCCCTAAGATATCATAGCAGAGCCCAAGCTGAAACACATGCCTTAAGTTCTCTTTCTATATTCTTCACTTCCTGCCCAATCTGAGTCTGTGAATCCATGAAGTTGTATATCGCTGGATGCGATATATCTCAAGCCATAGTTTATTGTTCCACGAATATATCTTAATACATGTTTTGCAACTATCCAATACTCATGTCTCGGTTCCACCTGGAACTGGCTTAGTGTATTCACGGCAAAACAAATGTCTTGTCGAGTATTTACCAAATACATCAATGACCCAATTAGTTGTCGATATAGAGATGGATCTACAGGATCATAATCTAGATCCTTTACTTTTCTTATATCCGTATTCATCGGAGTGTCCATGGACTTACAATCCATCATTCCAAACTTCTGAAGGATATTTATTGCATACTTTCCTTGTTCAAGGAACACTTCACCATGCTTCTACCATACTTCTAGTCTCAAGTAGTAATGCATGAGACCTAGATCTTTCATATCAAATTCAGAAGCTAGTTCCTTCTTTCACTAGATGATGAGAGACTCTTAACCTGTTATGAATAGATCGTCAACATATAGTAGTAGAATTACAGGTGCATTGTCCACGACTTTGTAATAGAGGTTTGGATCTGCATGACTCTTGGAGAAACCAAGTCTTGTTAAATAGTTGTCCATTCTGACATACCAAGATCTGGGTGCTTGCTTGAGTCCATAAAGGTCTTTCTTCAATCTTCAAACATGAGTGTCTTTGGAATGTACCTCAAATCCTTGGGGTTGTTCAATTATATACTTCTTCTTCAATTGCTCCATTGAGGAAAGTTGTCTTTACATCCATCTGATGTAAGTTCCATCCCATGGAAGCGACAAGAGATATAATAGCTCTGATGGAAGTATATCTAGCCACCAGAGCAAAGGTTTCTTCATAATCTTCTCCCTCCTTCTGGGAGAACCCTCTAGCTACAAATATTGCCTTATATTTATTCATGCTTCTGTCTGCTGCATGTTTGATCTTATATACCCATTTTGAAGTTACCACCGATTTCTCTTTAGGTATTGGTATGATTTCCCATACTTCATTCTTCATAATGGATTGATGTTCTTCCATCATATCTTCTTTCCATTGTCCCTTTTGCACGGCTTCTTCAAATGTGGTATGTTCTTCATCTAGAAGCTTCGTCGTGTATGCAACATAGCTTAAGAACACTTTAGGTATTTTACTCTTTCTGAATGTTCCTTTTGGAACCTTGAGTCTTTCTGCATCTTGTAATGTGGCTTCAAGCCAAGCTGGTCGTTTCTTGGTTTTAGGTACGATATTTGAATCAATGTTTTCACATGGTTCCATATGATGATCAGGTTGTTCCTTTTCGCCATTTTCGTTTTCTATGCTTTCTTCATTAGGTTATTCAATATCTTCTTCTTCAATAGTTTCTTCTATGGATTTCTTGAAGGCCATCCTTTCATTGAATGTTAAGTCTCTGCTGACTTCAATCTTGTGTTTTTCTAGAATATATATTCTATAAGCTTTGGATGAATCACTGTATCCCATGAATATAACCTTATTTCCTGAGGGTTCTATTTTATTCCTTTTATCCTTGGGAATGTGAGAGTAAACAGGACATCCAAATAATCTTAGGTTTTCCATGTTAGGTTTCTTACCTGAGAAGGCTTCTTCTGGTGTCATGTCCTTCAATATACGATGAGGGCTTCTGTTTTGCACATATATTGTTGTCATTGTTGCTTCTCCCCATAAGAAAATGGATAGACCTTGATCATTTAGTAAGGCTTTTATGGTCTCTGCAATAGATCTCTTCTTTCTTTCTGCTACACCATTTTGTTGAGGATTATGAGAAACAATCAACTCCCTCCTAATCCCTATTGATTTGCAGAATGCAATGAATTCCTTTGATGTGTATTCTCCTCCATTATCTATTCTTATCATCTTGATATTCTTAATCGTGAGGTTTTCTATCTTTTCTTTGAACTCTTGAAACTTGTTGAATACTTCGTCTTTTGTCTTTAGTAGAAATAGCCAAGTCTTTCTTGAATAGTCATCTATGAAGATTATGTAGTAAGAAGATCCTCCTAGATATTTTACTGGCATCGGAACGCAAACATATGAGTGTATCAGATCTAGAATATCCTTAGATATGTTGTTGTTGCTTGGGAATGGTTTCTTGATATTCTTCCCAAGAGCACATCCTTTGCAGATTCCTTCATGTGTACACTGCAACTATGGTATACCTTCAACCATCCTTTTGAGAAAGGGTAATGCTTGATAGTTAATGTGAGTGTACCTTATGTGCCAAAGCTCATTGGGGTTGACTTTTTTGTGTACAAGAGATTCTTCATTTTGTTCTAGTAGTCTATACAGATTTCCTTCATGACTTCCAATAACCTTAGCATTCTCTATGATGGAGTCTTTATGCCATGATAACACCTTTCCATCCACGAAAGATATTATGTTTCCCTTGTCTTCTAGGAAAGATATTGATACAAGATTCTTTTCTAAATCAGATACATATAAAACATTGCTTAAGTGAACATAGTTACCTGTTTTCATTTTGATGGAGGCTTGTCCAAATCCTTCCACGGGGTAAGTGGTTTGGTCTCCAAGCTCTACCTTGTATGAGGTCTTCTTCTCATTTAGATTTGAGAGTCTAGCTTGATCTCCCATCATGTGCCTAGAAGCTCTGCTATCGATTATTCACATGTCATCTTCAATCATTCCAGTGAGTGTTGAGTAGTGTAGAAGATTGATTGTTTCACTCATGTCTTCGGTTGACTGGTAATTGGTCACGCCTTGATCCAAAACTTCAACTTCATCATTTCTGTCTTTTGAGAGAACCAAAAGGTGTACTAAGTTAGGGTGCATCCAAATATCTTCTCTTTGAGCGAGATGCTCCATCACAAGGTGCCAGATCTGAGATTAGGGTTTCTGCAACTACTTCTACTAGTAACCCTAGCGACAATGTCTTGGAAGCTGCTCCTGCTAGTAACCCTAGCGGTAGTTCCTCAACGAACTCAATATCCTAATGGCTATGCTTCCTTACAGTGTTTAGACTAAATGAAGGAGGTGTGGGCCCATAACCTATTAGAATATGAGATATTGTGCTCATTTTACCATTGACAATACCCTTGTCACCCAACCATAGGCCGAAGCCACCCTCCGAGCACCTTGACCTTGACAAAGAAAAGAATCCTAGTAGAAATACAATAGCCAAGAGAGGCTAATGCACCAAGCAATAAGTAACCAAGATGATCAGATAGTCTCACCCAAAATTGGCGCAACACCTTCCCCGAGACTTGCGCACAAAACTGTTGGGCTGCAGTGTGCAGAAACTGCTCTCTACAATTCTGAGAAGTGTGTCAAATGAGAGACTGGCACCCTGTATTTATAGTGATTCTGGCAGACTTACTGGGGCCGACTTCTCCTTCTGGGTAATAATTAATTCATATTAATTATCTATTGTCAGTCGACATCTTGTCTAGGGTTTCCTTCATTTCTTTGCTTCCTTCCGGAACATTCTAATCTTGTCAAAGGTCACAATAGAAGTTCATACCTCCCGAAGCCACCTTAATATTAACACACTCGACTATGTTTTCAATTTTAAGGAGTATGAAAAGAGCTCAACTATGGACTCACAACTTTTTTCTAAATTTAGTCCCCTTAGCCTGAAAAAGTATAAAATATAACTTAAGAGAACTCTCTCGAGGCGTACCTTTTTCCTGGATAATCTATAGGTCAGAAAAGGGTTAAACTTATGCCAAATAGAAATTCCTTCTGGACCAATTAACGAGTGTGAAAGGAACAAGGTCACTCAACAATCTTTTCATATTTAGGGAGTCTAAAAAGAGCTTAACTATGGACTTTGAGGGGGTTCTTTTTTCGTAGATAATCTCCAAGGCTCGAAAAAGAGATAAACCAAAACCACAGAGAATGGACCTTTTTTGAAAATTTAGTCCCTCGAACCCAAAAAAGGGTTAAACTTACACCTGAGAAAATTCTCCTAGCGAACTGAATCTCCTAGGGCATACCTTTATTCATAAATTAATCGTCCGGACCGAAAAATGGATAAACTACCACTGGACAGAAGTGCCTTCAAATTTTAGTTTGATGAGCGTGAAGGGTAACAAGATCGTTCAACAATATTTTCAATTTTAGAGAGTTTGAAAAGGGCTTAAAGAAGACTCTAGGGGGGCTTGTTTTCTTAAGTAAACCAAACAAGACCGAAAAGAAAAAATAATCTCTCATTAGATGTTGCTTTCAAATTTTAAGTGAGCTTGAAAGACAACAAACCATGCTCAAGGGGAGTCCCTCGGGTATAGGGAAATGAAAGACGAAGAAGAAGTATGAGGCTTCAACACAAAGTCATGGTGGGACTAAACAAGACTCCCATGCCTATGAAGTACTTCAACATGGGCACCAAATGAAAAACAAGGCTCTAGATAGGATGCCCATGGAAGGAAGGATCTACCACATAAAGTATGAAACACTTATCAACAAGGAAGGTTAGTGTTGCAATTCAATGGAGTCGATTCTAAGACTAAATGAACCAGGAAACAAATAATGCAAAAAATGCAAGTAGGGAAAAATCTAACCTATATGCCCGTTTCAAGGTCAATACCTATCAGAATGGATCAATACGACTAACAAATGTCAAAGAAAAATATCTCCAAGATCCTATATATAAGGCCAATAACACTCATCCAGAAGTTAATAAATCCAATATAGATAGAAACTTCAGAAAATAAGAGGTGTTATTGAATACAAAACTTGAAAACAACAAAACTGGGTTGTACAATATGTACAAGGTACCGCACAACCATACGGATCATGTGTGGTAGTAGTCTAGGTAGATCCCACTGCTAGGCTCTAACCAAGAGTCTCTTCGATATTCAACCCAGAAAGACTCCCAAAAGGGAAGAAAACAAAAACCACGCTGTAAGTATTCCCATGGTATAGAAACCGTAGTCATGGCTTCAAGGATAGCCTCATCTGAAGAATATTCAAAATTTGAGAAATCACGTGAACGAGGAGGTTTAACAGTCCCAAAGGGAGATTTAAGTCGACCATATTCCATATGACAATGAAGGTTTTGGCCAGGACTGGCAGAGTCTATCAGTGAAGAATCACAAGAACGAGGGCTTGAGGATCTACAAAGAGTGAGATCAGACTCAAAAGGAGACTAAAGATAACTCGAACCAAGAGGGGAAAGCAAGGGATCCCATGCCCCCATTGGATAAAAAAACATGATCTCGATAAGGAAAACATGATTTCACAAGTTACTGCTCAGAAGCAATTGAACATCGAGGATAAGACGTCACATAATTAACCCGTGGAGGGGTAGAGTCTACACAAACATTAGGAACATATAAAGGGGCAACTTGAACTAATGTCAAATTAGGATGGTGATTATCAGATGCCAATTGGTCGATAGTGAAAATTCTTCCATTATGAGGGAAATGCATCACCCCAAAGAGCGTAGACACCAAAACATTCATAACATATACATAATCATGCCCAAGAAGAATAATGAAATCTAACGGGCCTTGCAACACTATAACATTGACAAGGACAATGTTCCCACCTAACGAGATAAGAAATTGAGGAAGAGTCCCCAAATACTCACTAGGATGTCTGTCAAAAGCCAACAACTCATGTGAAACAAACACAAGCTCAAGAGAACCTAGAACTTGCCAAGCCGAGGATGATAAAATACTTGCAGAGGCTCCTTCATCTATAATACATCAGCAATTTTCTTTTGAATTAACTTCAACCCTTATTTGCAAGGGTATAGAAGAAGGAAGACGAGGCTCAACAAGGTCATTCCAATCAAAGGAAACCATCCTAGGACTTGGAGTGGGCGTGCTTGAAGTGAGCGGAATGCCCCCTTATTCTGAAAGTACTGAACTAGAAATGCTAAAAACATACTCAGTAGACACATCACTCCCCATCAGAAGAATGGGACCAGCCAAATATTGCATTGATGTGACCACTCTGTTAGACTTGACAATCTCCAAGAGAAGAGTGGGATCAACCAAAGATTGCATTAGTGCGACCACTTTGGTATAATAGACACTCTCTAAGAGAAGAGTGGGATCAACCAAAGATTGCATCAGCGTGACCATTTTGGTAGACTCGACACTCTCCAAGAGAAGAGTGGGATCAGTCGAATATTTCATTAGCATGACCACTTTCTCAACCACTAGTTGAATAGGCTATGAGAAAACATGATTTGAAGGCGCATCACCCCCCAAAATAGAAGTGGGATCAAACGAAGATTGCATCATCACAACCACTTTATCCACCAAAGGCTAAATAGACTGTGAGGAAACCTCAAAAGACTCAGTATCGTAAGAGCTTGCAAAAAGGGACCACAATATTTGTGCCTCTGGAAGGCTAGGGCATAAATGAGTAAGGTGATTTCCCTTGCAAAGCTTACGAGGGAGCTTAGGCTTACGTCCTATCCATCTAGGTTTCTCAACAATATCAATGCTACCAACATGACTGGTAGTGGTTGGTTGCATATCACTTGTATGAATCACATTGATGAGACTCGTGTCCCCAACATGAGTTGCAGTGGTTGGCTGCACACCTCCAACATGAATTGCAGAGGTTGGTGATTGAGCTCTAGTATGACTCGCGAGGACTAGGTTCGTGCCTCCAACATGACTTGCAAAGGTTGGTTGTTGGTCTTCAACATGGCTTGCAGAGGTTGATGACCTATCTCCAACATGGCTCTCAAAGGTTGGTGTTTTCTTCTTCATATTCTTCCTCTTTTTATTTCGTTTAGACTTCTGATTACTAGTAGCTATACTTTCACCAGAGAAGGTAGAAGGAGGAGGAGGAGACTTTGTTGATGAAAAAACATCAACATGATTCCCATGAAATAAGGTGCTTAATTGAGAAGTGTCAAGATCATTTGGGACATTTGAAATGGTACCCAACCAAACCGTTAGTCCCACATTCAACCTAGGAATGTAACAAGTGGCCATCAAAGGGACACCAACGTTTTCGAAGAAAGGAAAAGCACAAGAATCCACTTGTGAAGGGGTTCCTTAGCTAGTATCGTCATAAAAATTTTCCATGAAGATCTTATGCATAGGTTCTTCCCTTGTGGGATCGTTGAAGTTCATAAAAGTCTCACACACTGACTCCGGAGAAGCAGTGGTATAAAAGAAAACTCTTATAAAGAGGCGGATCCACATTTCTAAGTGGAAGACTAAAAAGTCCTCATGACTGGTGGAGTGGGAAGTTTACCACCTTAGGTCAGAGATCCAAAGCAATGACTAAATAACTCGCTATGGAAAACTAGGGATCACAAAGCACATCACTAAGAAGAAAAGCCTAAAAAGATACAAGCCAAACAAACAACCCTTATGAATGCTTCCAACCCTAGGAGATGAAGTCTTGATCATCCAAAACATTCACAAAGAAAAATGACTAGCGAGGAGAAGTAGTTACCCAAACCTCTGACTGATGGTCCCTTCGGGTGTCGCCCAAAGAATATAGATTCTACCTCAGGTACCTCGATACACACCTCACGGTCACTTGTGTGTCAACCTATATAATGGAAACTAGGCCACCAACTTGTAATCCACAACCAGAGAGTACAGTCAACAACTAGGCGAGTGTATGGGCAGGGTAAATAAGCCCGAAGATCCTCCCAAGGCTTGAGATGAAACAGGTCCAGAATCACTCTTAGAGTATCTTGGACAGATCCAAGTGTCTCAGAGGTATGACATAAGTCATTCCAGTAATGCTACAGGATTCACCCCCAATACACACTCTCCCAAACTCTTTGTCGGGATTAGGAGTGGATATCTTCGTCACCATCCTCCATGCGACCTCGTGTTTGACTCTTGTGTTAGAAGAGCTTCCTAGATTGAGTAATTACAAGGTGGATTTTTCAAACCCTAGCACAAACACCTAAGTTAAGTTTTGGTTGGCCTTGGAGAGTTTACCTCTCCACACCTAATCCAAGGCCCTAGCCTAAGCTATTTATGAACCTTAGAAAATGTGTTACTAATGTATTTTAGATTAGTGCGTTCATTTTAGGGGATTTTCTTACTCAAGGAACAAAAATTCCACTTATGTTGCTTGAGACTCTTGTGAAAAAGAAACTAATTAGAACATTGACAAAGAAAACTTTACACTAATTCTACAAATGAAAAAGAGTTTCAAGCAAAAAGCATGAACAATCCTTCAAACATAAAGATGCAATATTTTCTCCTTTCCATGCAAAATGCACAATGCAACTTTCAAGTGAAACAAAAGATAAAATGAAAGGATTGTGTTTATTATTTTTCTTTTGAAATGATTCCAAGATGAGAAGCAAACACAACCCTATGCTAATTCCTTTTTCTTTTTCAAATAACAATACCAAGCAAATGCAAAGAAAGAAAGAGACCTAAAAAACTAGTTTTATTATTTTATTTTCTTCCAATCAAAGAAAAACTAACAAAAAGATTCTAAAAGAAAATGCAGAATACACGATTCATAGCCCCCCCCCGTAACAGCCCAGGTTTTGAAACCCCATTTTAAATAATGTATTGTTATGATGTTGAGAGGCATAGTGCCCAAACAATTATTAAAAGGCCAGTGTGCCCAAGACATGTAATGTTTTTATCATTATTAATAATAAATGCATCATTGGTTGCTAGATGGACAAGGACTAGAGTTATAGGGGGATATGATTTCACAAGAGAGGGAGCTTGAGAGTCTTAATGTTTATTCCTATGTTAATTACCTTTTTTCCTAAAGGGGGGGATTGGTTACATGAGCTTCTTGGGGAGGCCAGGAGGTTCTTGATTTCCCCACGAACATACTTAAACCCGCCCCTGGTCCAATTGTGAGGTTGTTCATTGGCTTGTTCGCTCCATCACCTTTGTGTTACATCCTTCTTACCCTCACGCACTCCCATGCACTTAGCTCCTCCATCCATCCTCACCTGCGTATTGGTCTCAGGAAGGGGACCGAACTGCAATAGAATTAGCCACGGGATAATTGGCTGTAGTGGCCGTTGGTGTGATCGAGTAGTGTCTTGAGGCCTGCATGTCTAAGATGCAGTGGTTTGTGTCCAACATGGCTCATAGCTGTGAGTCCTGAGAGTTCCAGCATTGAGATTCTAGACCAGTTGCACTGGAGGCCCGAATAAGGAGAAGGAATGCCTGAGGGACTATGTGGCAGAGAAAGGTGGAGGTTTGTTCTCTCGGGTGGTGCAAGCTAGGTAGAAGAGAGATGGGTACTTGGATTGCTATGAGTTCTGGGAAGCCTGTGAACTCTTGAGAGTTGACTGGTTTGGGAAGCCAAGTTCACTCTGGAACCATCCTTGTGGATTCACAGCCCTGGCTCGGGGGTGAAGCTGATGTTTATATTTGGAGCAATGGTGTCTATGGTTGGGTGGAACGTCCTTGGTTTGCAGCAAATTGGTGTCATATTTCATAAAGATAAGTGCTCTCTGTTGCAATATTATTATCTGTGTATGAATGTTTTTCCGTTGTATATTTAATTATCCTAAATTGAATCTTTAGAACATGCATGTTTGTTGGAGATTGTTGTGCATGTCCTTAATTCTCTTATCTTATGCATATTTATTAAATGAAGAAGGTATCGGTATGAGAAAAAAGTCCAAGGATGGGCTTGCAGGTACCATACCTCGGCCTATGGCTGGCTAGGTATTTTACATATTGGTATTAGAGCTCCTGGTTGAAACACTGGGCCGGTATGGGCCGGGTCTGTTGGTCAGAGTCTCATGGTCAAGATCAAACTCTGACCGTGAAATTGAAAATCTCAAGAGGAATGGTGTTTCAGAAGCTACGCAGAAGACAGAACGTCATAGATCCTCTGTGAGGGTTTGAAGGATCGTGACCGTTCCTGTTGAATTCGAGAGCGATCGCCACTGTAGGATCAGGAGAGATTCATAATCATTGGAAAGGAGGATAGGTGAACAGGGGTCATCCGATAAAAAGGAAGCAAGGTTAAGGTCACGACTATCGGATCCCATTAGAGAGAGAGATCAATGGCCAGCAGGCATTGTGGGGAACTGAGTTGCATAGGAGTTAATTTCCCAAGGCAGTCCCACAATCCAAACCACGGTTTCACCAAGGGGTTACATGTCAGCATCAGGATAATTGCAGGGAAAAAGAGGGTTACTTGAGACCGTTGATGCATGCCCCCGCAAATTGAAAGGCATGCAGTGATGTGACATGTTAGCACTCGAGCGAAGAACCTCCGAAGAGCTGAAGTAGTTGGGAATCATCGATCTGTAGGAGGACATGTGTCCACCAATCGCATGCTCCAGATAAAACACTCTGGGAAAAAGTGAGCGAGGAGGGGGTTTGAAGTTTGAGACTTCCGAAACCCGAAGACCCAGAAGGATCTCGACCATCGATCTACTGAGAGCCACACGTCACTAGATCCAGGACTTCGGATAAAATCCAGTGGGGCCAGACAAGTTTTGAATATTGCAATTTTCAGAGTCCGAAGTCCTGAATGAATCGTAGTCGTCGATCCGTGGGAGACACACGTCAGAAAATTGCGAGATTCAGACAAAACATTTTTTTAAGGAAAAAGGTTGAAGTTTGAGATCTTTGAAGTCTGAAGCCCCGAAGTAAAAACATAGCCATCAGATTGAGGAGGACACGTGGAAAAGATATGTGAATGCTAGGGGAAGACCTGAAGTGAATCTTAGTTTTCTGATCTAGGAGGACACATGGTGACAGATTGGCCAATTCAGAAATTCAGAGTTTGGGAGAATTGGAAGTGTGCTAGTATGAAAGCTATCGAAGTCCCAAAGCCTAAAGAGATGGAGTGGTGGGGCACGATGATGTCACATGGAGGAGATGTGGACCCCAGAATTATGAAATAACGTGGCTTACGAACGTCACCTGGGACGACGTGGAAACATGGGATGTGCACCATGTGTTAATAAGTTTTGAGCATTTGGAGTATTGAAAAGTCGATTAGAACGTGACACGTGTCACCCGCCTGATTGGGCCACGTGTCCGCTTCAAGTATTTTTCCACGTGGCCACAGACCGTGTAGTCTAGATACTGGGCATGCTAGAGGGGAAATATGTGTCAGGTTGCGTTGGGTCGAAAACTCCCAAAGGCCCGAAGGCTGGAGTGCATCTTGACCATTGATTCTAGAAGACACACATCGAGGGATCGTTGACTTTGGGTGAAAGAACTCCAGGAGAAAGTGCAAGAGGGAAGTTTGAAACTTTCGAAGCCCGAAGAGCTGAAGCAATCCACAACCTCCAATATGTGGGAAGACACGCGTCGGAAGATCATCAACTCCGGGTAAAAGCATTCCAGGAGGAGGCAAGAAAGGAAATTTGAGACTCCCGAAGCGCGAAGTCCCGAAGTGGATCTCGATCGTTGATCATGAAGGAGGATGGAGAACTTTGATATGGTCCTGGTTGAAGGTTTTGAAGTCCCAAATATTTGGACAAGCATTTTTTAAGCTAAGCGCAGGGTCATGGCCATGGTCGTATGCAAATTGAGAGCTGAGGGAAGGAGAGCTAAGGGCCGAATTGGTTGTCTCCGAGACAGAAAAATGCTAAGGAAGGATTAGCCGCAATTTCTAGTCGTGGTCACCTGGGAAGGTGGTTTGAAGGAAGCGCATGTGTAAGATGAAATTATGTGTTAGCCCATGGATAACAAGACAATGTTATTTTCAAATAATGGGGATGTGATCTCTATGAACAAAAACAAGAAATAGACCTGTATCATGGTTTGGAAATTTTTGTTTATCATAGGTATAATTCTAACAAAATGGTCGCTTGCACATTTTGCAGAATGAATAGGCTTAATAACATCAACTCAGGATTTGTATTGAGGAAATGGAAGAAGGCGAGAGAGCCTCTAGCCATGTTAAGGAGGCCAAAGGCTAGAATACCAGGGTTGGTAATGCAGAGATAGAGTCCAACAGACGCAAGGAAAAAGGAGAGAAGGAAACATTGGTAGAAACGGTAAGAAGCTTGAAGATGGAAGTGTAGATCTACAAAGAAGACAACGAGAGACTAATGAGAGAGAAAATTTAGATAAATGCTCGAGTGTTGCAGAGCTTGGATCAGTTGCAGAGGAAAAATAAGAAGGGATCAAACTCAAGAAAAGAGGAAGAAGGAAAGTGTTATGAAAGGAGAAATGATCATGGAAGAGATGGTTATTCTAGAAGTGCTAGCAGAGCTCATGGAAACCACTCACCTCCTTACTCAAAAAGAAATCTTTATACATCGAATGATCCCGTAAGTAGCCCATAGGTGTCCCTTGTCAGGCAGCAAAGAAGGAAACAAGAGGTAGATAGTTTGTAAGGAGAGTTGAGGAAACTCAAGCAACCTTCTTTCGATGGTGAAAGAGAAAGGGAAGATGATGTCGAAGCATGGTTTCTTGGGCTCGGGAGATAATTTCAATTGCATAAATATTCATAAAACCTAGAAGCCAGGATTTCCACCTACCATTTACACAGGAAAGTTGCAGTGTGGTGGGACCAGCTGAAGCAAGTGGAGCATGTTAATGAAAGTAGGATCACTTGGAAACAATTCAAGAATTACTTCCAGAAGGAGTACCTCTCAGAGAATTTCTATGATAAGAAAATGCAGGAGTTTTTTGAACTCAGGTTGGGAAGCATGAATATGGCCGATTACGAGAAGAAGTTATTGGGATTGTTAAAGTATGTCAGGTTCATTGGTGAATATAAAGTGAAAATACAGATATTTCTAAGCGGATTGCCAACCTTTTATAAGGAAAAGATCAAGTATGATGAACCCAAGACCTTGACTAAAGCCATCAGGAAGACTAAATACCTGTATGAGCAAGGCCAGGGAAGATAATCCCTACATAAATCTTGGAAGGAAAATAAGAATGCGAAGTTCGATCTGAGGAGGAAAGGATTCAAACCTCCCTTCAATAGGAATGAACCTAATATAAATCCTCAAGATCAGTATGCTAAGGGAGATTTCAAGAAGGAAGATTCCTTGGGAAAAAGGGGAATACCACCAATCCAATGTTGGGGATGCAAGGAAGATCACCTGTACAAGGATTTCCCACACAAAAAATACAGAGTGAAGACTATGCACAACATCCAAGAGGCTACAAAAATTGAAGATATGGGAAGAATATATGCAGCTTTAAATGATCGACAAGCAGAGTACCATTCCAATATGATCGAGGTGGAAGGAAAGATCATAAATCAACCTGTTGCTATTTTGATTGATTCGGGAGCAAGTCATTGTTACATTGATTTTAAGATAGTGGATAGATTACATTTGGAGAAAAGTAAACTTGGAAAAGCAATTTTGGTTCAGTTAGCCACTGAAACCAAATGAAGAATCCATGACATGGTCAGAAGTTGTTCCATAAGTCTTAATGGCGTGAATACTAGTATTGATATAAATATCATGCCATTGGGGTCTTATGATGTTCTAATTGGGATGGATTGGTTGGACAAGCATCATGTTGTCCTAGATTGTCATAACAATACATTTGCATGTCTTGATGGAAATGGAAAACAGAGCACTGTGAAAGGATTTCCAAGACCCATCTCTATAAGGGATATTTCGGCCTTACAACTGATAATATGTTTTAAAAAAGGATGTCAATTGTATGCACTCATGTGGAAGAGCCAGATAATATGAAGGGGACAATCCTTGAAGATTTCTCAGTACTACAGGAATTTGAGGATGTATTCCAAGAAATACCCAGATTAACACCAAGAAGGGAGATAGTTTTCTCAATTGATTTAGTGTCAGGAGCCTCCCTGGTGTCAAAAAGACCTTACAGAATGAGCTCACCAGAGTTAAAAGAATTACAAATGCAGTTGGAGGAATTGTTGAAGAAAGGGTACATACGTCCAAGTGTTTCACCTTGGGGAGCACCAGTACTTTTTGTCAAAAAGAAGGATGGAACCTTGAGGCTGTGTATTGACTTCCGACAGCTGAACAAGTACACTATAAAGAACAATTATATGCTACCCCAAATTGATGACCTCTTTGATCAGCTAAGAGAAGAAAAAATATTTTCAAATATTGACTCGAGGGCAAGATACCATCAGGTAAGAATCAAGGAAGAAGACATTCATAAGACAACCTTTAGGACTAGGTATGGGCATTATGAATTTGTAGTGGTGCCATTTGGACTGACCAATGCACCAACTGTCTTCATGTGCTTAATGAATGGAATATTCAGAAATTATTTGGACAATTTTGTCATAGTATTCCTAGATGACATACTTATATATTCTAATTTTGAAGAGGAGCGTGAACATCACTTAAGATTGGTATTGAAATTACCGAGAGAACGTCAATTGTATTCCAAGTTGAGTAAGTGTTATTTTTATCAAAAGAAAATCCATTACTTGGGACACATTATTTCAGAGTAGGGCATAGCAGTAGATCCAGAGAAGATCGAATCCATTAGAGGGTGGCCAACACCCATAAATGTGTCAGACGTCAGATCTTTTATGTGATTAGATGGATACTACAGAAGGTTCATCGTAGGGTTATCTAATATTTCTCATCCCATCACTTCTTTGCAAAATAAGGGAACTAAATTTGAATGGACACTAAAGTGTGAAAATAATTTTAATCTGTTGAAGGAATTACTTACTAGTGCACCTGTGTTAAAGATTGTTGACCCAAATGAAATTTGTGTGGTATGTACAGACGCTTGTAAGGAAGGAATTGGGGGAGTCCTCACGTAAAATGGACATGTCATTGGATGATTCCAAAAATACTAAGGAACATGAGAAGAACTATGCCACACATGACTTGGAACTTGTTGCCATTGTTCATGCCTTGAGGATGTGGAGGCATTATCTCATGGGGAAGAAATTGAAATTAAGAACAAACCACATTGGTCTGAAGTATCTTTTTGAACAACCGACCTTGAATGCCAGGCAAACCAAATGGCTGAAATTTTTAAGTGAGTATGACTTCGATATAAAGCATATCAAGGGAAAGGAGAACAAAGTTTTTGATGCACTTAGTAGGAGAGTGCATCTCATGCATGCTACTACTGTCAGTATACATCAGTCAGACTTAAAGAGAATAATTTTAGATGGTCTTGTTACATATCAACATAACCTATAGGTAAAGGAAAACTTACAACAAGGAGATGCACTACGTAAAATAAAGGAGTATGAGATAAAGGAAAATGGATTACTCATGCATAAAAATAGAATCTATGTTCCTAGTTCCGGAGAACTGAGGAATGTGGTACTGAAGGAAATGCATGATGTTTCTTATGTTGGACATCTCAGTTACCAGAAGACAATTACAACAGTAAGAAGCTAGTTATTTTGGTTGGAAATGAAGAAGGATGTTGTTGATTACATCATTCAATGTATGGAATGTCGGAAGGTGAAGGCTGAGCATAGGAACCCAACAGTTTTGTTGCAGCCATTGCCAATTCCAGAGAATAAATGGGAAGTCATCACCATGGATTTCATCACAGGATTACCCAAAACAAATAAGTAACATGATTCAATTATGGTGGTGGTTGAAAAGTTAACAAAGGTTGCTCATTGTGTGCCTATGCAGACAACACATACAACAACTAATATTGCAGAAATTTTCATGAAGGAAATTGAGAGGTTGCATGGGATACCTAGAACAATCATCTCAGACAGAGATACGAAGTTTACCTCCAGTTTATGGAGGGGATTGTTTAAAGTATTTGGCACAAATCTAAAATTTAGCACAACATATCATCCCCAGACAGATGGGAAAACAAAGAGAGTCAATCAAATAATTGAAGACATGCTGAGAATGTATGTGATGGATAAGCCATCTAAGTGGGAAGATTACTTACACTTGGTTGAGTTTTCATATAATAATGGGTATCAAGATTCATTGAGAATGAGCCCATTCGAAGCCTTCTATGGTAGGAAATGAATACTCCAGTGATCTAGGACAACCCAACAGATAGAGTGGTACTTGGGTCAGAGTTGCTCAAGGACATGGAAGACCAGGTGGTCAAGATTAAGTAGAATTTAAAGGCAACTCATGATAGACAGAAATTCTATGTAGACAAGAACATGACAACTAGAGAATTTAAAGTAGGGGAGCATGTACTTTTGAAAGTGAAGCCCAAGAAAACCTCTTTGAAATTGGGGAGTTGTAAAAATATGGCAGCCAGATTATGTGGTCCATTTGAAATATTGGATAGAATAGGGCCAATTGCATACATGCTTGCATTGCCTGCTTCCATGAATGCGTATAATGTATTTCATGTATCTTTACTAAATAAATATGTACATGATCCTAACCATGTTATTGATTGGCATCTAATTCAGGTAGAGACAGAGGGAGATTTTCAGGCTCAACCAGTACAGGTATTGGAAAAACAGGTAAAAATGCTCTGGAATTGAGTTATAGAGATGGTAAAAGTTCAGTGGACCTACTATGGTCCTGAAGATGCTACCTGGGAGAATGAAGATTCCATGCAGGAAGAGTACCCACAACTTTTTGAATAAATTTGAGATTTTGATCTATGTTTTGTATATGCACTAAGGACAGTGCCAAAATAAGGGGGAGGGGATGTAACACCCCAAGTTTTGAAACCCCATTTTAAATAATGTATTGTGATGATGCTGAGAGACCAGAGTGCCCAAACAATTATTAAAAGGCTAGTGTGCCCAAGACATGTAATGTTTTTATCATTCTTAATAATAAATACATCACTCGTTGCTAGATGGACAAGGAATAGAGTTATAGGGGGCTATGATTCCACAAAAGAGGGGGTTTAAGAGGATAAATGTTTATTCCTATGTTAATTACCTTTATTCTTAAAGGGGGGGATCGGTTACGTGAGCTTCTTGGGGTGGCCAGGAGGTTCTTGATTTCCCCACGAACATACTTAAACTCGCCCCTGGTCCAATTGTGGGGTTGGTCATTGGCTTGTTCTCTCTGTAACATTTGTGTTACCTCATTATTACCCTCATGCACTCCCATACACTTACCTCCTCCATCCATCCTCACCTGCGTATTGGTCTTGGGAAGGGGAACCGAACTGCAAAATAATTAGCCATGGGATAGTTGGCTATAGTGGTCGTTGGTGTGATCCAGTGGTGCCTTAAGGCCTGCATGTCTGAGATGCAGTGACTTGTGTCCAGCATGGCTCACAGCTGCGAGTTTTGAGAGTTCCAACATTAATATTCTAGACTAGTTGCACTGGAGGGCCGGATAAGGAGAAGAACTACCTGAGTGACTGCATGACGGATAAAGGTGGAGGTTCGTTCTCTCGGGTGGTGCAAGTTGGGTAGAAGAGAGTTGGGTATTTGGATTGTTGTGGGTGCCAGGAAGCCTGTGAGTGATTGTTTCCAGATAAATCCGTGAGTGTGGACACAAACCGATCTCCCTAGATCCACCTGGATCTAGAACAAAACATGACAGAATAATACACCTTCCCTAGACCTAGCCTATTGAATGAACTAAGAGGTAAGAATTATGGACATACCTTATGAACGCTTTCCTTATCTCTCTGTTGTTCCAAGATTTTCTCCAATGCTCTTGCACCGTTCAGATTACAATAGTACAAACCAATCGAAGTAAAGGTAGATTAATATATTCAATAGCTAGTCTATACATATGATCAAGAAATTATGTAATAAAGTGACATCATCTTTATGGGAAAGGGACATATTACTATATTGAATTAATTGAAAGTGAAACTTACAACCTGAGTCTTGATGTCATAGGTCTCCTTTCGATGGCTTCTAGCTCTGACACACACACTTGCTCATGCATGAAGAAAATCAACCATTTGTGATGACCTTGCTGTTGTCTCTAGCTGCTGTAGCATCAGTCCTCCATACAGTATTGCACTAATTCTCCAATCAATCTCTTGCTAGATTGCTTAACTTAACCCTTTACATGAGTAATCTCCTCAATATATAGGAGAAGATAGATTAGTTACTTGGATAGGAAATGATCCCAAGATATCTGGAAAGCCAGTACATAGTAACCATTCGCTAGCCAACTCATCCTTCTAGAAGATTCCCTTCTAGAAGGTTCGATATTTTTATCTTTTTCCTCTTTAAAAACATGTTCGCACCCTAACAATGAGTACAGTGCAAGAGGTTCGCACCCCAGCTTAATGTAGCCTGCGAGAATCAGGCATTCTCGCAGGTGAATATATAGGTAGCCTGCGAACATCTTCAAAAGTGTGATTTTTGGAAGAAGACAACTGTAACTTTTCTCAGGAAAGTATTCTTATTGAAGAGCTTGATTTTCCATCATCATAACATCACCATGACATCATCACGATGACCAAAATTGTGGATAACAGAATGCCCCCCAAAGTCTGAGAGTGGAACCAGTGATAGTCGATAGACTTTGTAAGCTGCATGTGTGTGTCAAGAACCAAAAGCACACCTAATCAGAGACCTGCAAACATCCAAGAATCAACAGAATATCATGTATGCCAATTCCGAGGTAGGCATTCCCATACTCATATTATAGACTGATGACATCATAAACCAAGGTCATGGCCACCAATCATACACTGTGGATCCATGCCATCACTATATAGCACAGCCACCTGAATACACCGTGGATCTGTGCGACAAATTTTCAATCAAGATGACATAGCCACGAAACATACACAGTGGATCTATGTGTCGCAAATTATACATACTCCATCACAACCTAGATTGCAAAGACAATATCCAGGGTCTTCAATCTCATCGCCCAAAGTACGAATCTGACCATGTGATTACATGTGTCGAAGTCGAACATGGTAGAAACCACTTGATTACCGGTCATTGATGTATATCGTTAGCAAGTGCGAGGGAAATCACCATTGATGTCAATGACTCCCAAGGTACTATAGTACAATCCATCAACTGTGAATAAATGAGTTGATGTCGAACACCCGATGAAATCTCTCGATCAGGGATCAATGATGTAAACCCACTGTCGAAAGCGAGAAACTTGCCATTGAGGCATGCAAGCTTCAAGGTACTGAATAATTTCTAAGCCTTGATTCTGGATAATCTGCTGAAGTCGACAGAACAAGACTCATCACAGGAGGGCCTTGATGTATCCCCCATCAGTGACACGAAATAAGTAACTAAGTTTGAAAGTGAAACAGAGTATGTGGCAATTGGACTTTGGACACAGGGAAGGCTGACACTGAATAAAAAGATAACTGCAAATGGCCGACTCAATAGAGGTTTCAAACGGGCTACTCTTGAACATATGAATGACACGACCAATGATTTGGCAGCATTGACTCAAAGACGACACATGGAAATACCTTGTTATCAAATCAAATGAGAGACGAATGGATTTCCCAAACCGGCTTCAAATGATGAATAGGGGTGTCATGTTCAAGAGCGACACTTACTGCCAATTAACACAAAGATGAAACATATCCCTTTCCCAAATTTTTCCCCCACCATTGCTGGGAAGTACCTCTTTATTTTTACGCAAGCTTGAAGAGTATCACATATGCTTGTTGATATAAGCTCATCTTTCAGACGAGTCCCTCGGATTATTTTTAACTAACCCTAAGAAGGAGTGGTTCGATCCCATCACGGGTCTGTCAATGTTTGTTTAACGAGTCCAGAGATAGTAAACTCGAAGGTTTTTCAAGATTATAGAGTTTGGAAAAACACTTAAAAGAGAACTCTCTCAGTTCCTTTTTCGTACAATAGTCCAATGAGACCGAAAAAGAGTTAAACTATCGCTCGAAGGACGCGTAACTTCAAATACTTTAACGAGCGTGAAAATAGCAAGATCACTCGACAATCTTTTCCTGTTTCGAGAGTCTGAAAAGAGCTTAAAGAAAACTCCAGGGGGGTTCCTTTTTCGTGTAACCACAACGAGCCCGAAAAAGAGATAAAACAATGCTCGGTCACGTTCTTATGTTTTTTGCAAGCGCAAGAACGGACAAAAGGCGCTCGAGGTTTTAATTCAAAACCATAGAAAACAAACAAAATCACACCACACCGTAAAAGTTTTTATCCATAATCATCTGTGTTGTTACCTGCAAGTCTTTTGACTCATTTCCATATTAGTAATTAGGGTTAAATAATGAATAAACACAAAAAATCCACTTTAGACATGGTAAAAAGTAAATAAAATAAATCTATAACACATTTTACCATATAATTTTACCCTTTGACTATTTGAGTTCAAAAAACCTCCAATTTACCTTCTACTTTCAGTGTTGAATTCTGGGAGCTTCGGGCAATCATTCCACGAGCCGTCTGGATCAGATTGGTAAGTTCTCCATTCTCTATCTTTTCATGGTTCAAATTTGTGTTTCCATTGGTTAAAAGTCAAGTTTCAATTCCATTTATCAAAACCTATGCGTGTACAGAAGTTCTCGCAGGCTGCCCATACGGGGCCTGCGAGAATGCTTCATTCTCGCAGGTGGGCTTAAGGCAGCATGCGAGAAGTTCGCACTGTGTGCCATAGGCCACCTGCGAATAGCGCAAAGTTTAAATTTTGATGCAACGTTTAGCCAAAAGAAAGAATTTTTTCCATGTTTAAGATTATTAACCATCTTTATATGTTTCCCATGTAGGTTTATAGCCATTATCATGGTGCTCGAATGGATAGAACGGGAACACGAGGAAGATAATACAAACGCTGAAAATCACCCTCCGACCATTGCTGCCTTAAGAGATTGCGGTCTCTTGAAGTATTTCCGCATACTGGGCATGAGAGCCCAAGTTCGATTGTTGGAATACTTAATCCGGATGTGGGATCCGGATCAACAAGTTTTTAATGTCAGAGCTCACACATTGACCATCGACATCGAGGACATCTATTTCTTCACTGGGTTATCCAAGCGAGGGTCCTATGTCAGTTTAACTGGTAGCAGAAGGGGTGGTTTGAAAATGAGCAAATATTGTGCCCAGTATTGTGTACCTAAAGTAGAAAGACAGAAAGGGAAGGTAGCCATCTGGGGAGTAACTGATATAACTCTCCGTACCATTCTCTTCACTATTGCTCAGATAGCAGGAAGTGCTGCTCCACATATGGCTCTGCAGATCTATTTCCAGTATGCCATCAAGTGCACTGAGCCCCGGGTCTTTAACTGGGCTGATGCAGTTTTACGCAGCCTTAAGAAACAACTGACCAAATGCAGGCGTGGAAATCTAAAACAGTTCGGATATGGATCACTGTTAGTGTCCTTCTTCTGTGAGAGGGTCCCTGTGTTTAGGCTTCAGGCTGAGTGGCATTTTTCGGGTCCCAGGGATCCACGGATGTTACGATGGTGTCAACTCATGGCTAGACATGTGGCGGGACCGATTGTCAGGTATGACGATACCTTCTTCGACTGGCTTCAAGGCCAGGTGCTGATGGTAGAAGATTATGCATACACTGGCTTGGATTTTTGCGGCGATCCTGACCTTTCACTACCTGAGGATGCACAGTGGGGAGACCTCGGTAAGAAGTACGTCAATTTTTTTTAAGTTTTTAAATGTTTTTGGATTTTTAATCATATTTAAATGTTTTTTGTTTTATAGAATTATCTGAAGACTAACACCAAATTTTTATTGATAACACAGACGTTGGGGCATATAGACCTGCTGGTAGCTCTCCTGTCCAGAGACGAGGAGAGGCAGTAGTAGCAATTCCGCAGTATGCTGAGGACTACTTGACAGTGGAGCAGAACTTAGAGGGTCTGATGGCTGATGTTCCAGATATGGCTCTGGAGGATATTCCACGATGCGATCAGCGTCACACCATGGGAGTCTCTGCCTCTATGGGTTGCTTGCTCCGCAGAGTTGCTAGAACATTAGTGTGCTATCGTGAACATCATTGATGTCATGATATCATTATGTAGAAGCCATGAGCTTCAATTTTTTGATATTTTGGTTTTCGGACACATTTTGTAAAAATAAACTTTGATCTCTATATATATATACATGGTTTCTACCAGCTTACTTTACATTGTGTACATTTTGATGTGTTTGATTTATAAATTGTTCAAATGTCTGTCTAATACGTAATTAGCCAAAGCATCTGTTAATGTATTAAGACTTCTCGGAATGTGTTGATATTCAATATGATCAAAATGTCGTTCCAAGAGGCAAATCCGCAAATATACTCTTAATAACGTAGGACTTAGAATAGAGTAGACATTACTTAGCTGTAGCACCACTAGCTGTGAATTAAGTCGCACAACCAAAAGACGAATTCCAAGAGAGATAGCATCAATCAATAACTCAATAACGACGCTATACTCTGTGATGTTGTTGGTTGCTCGCCCAAGACATACACCTCGTAAAGATATAAGCTCGTTTTTTGGGGCATAGATTGCCCAGGCAGCAGAAGCTAGGTTCCGAGTACTATGGCTAGCACCGTCGGTGAAGCCAATATAAGGTAGAGAATACTCTGACATCTGGCAATCAAACACAACGTCACATAAGGGCAGAGACCAAATAATGTCAAACGCAAAAAGTAAAGTAACACACACACACTCAGTATGATACATAAAATACAAGTACTTCATGCACAAATGACTCATGCATAATACTTCTTCAAGTACAACCCATTTATGGGTTCACTCAAAGGTACCCCATCATAATCCACTAGCTCATACGCTCCTTTTTCCAAAAAATTGCTAACAATGTAAGGCCCATGCCACATTGGTTCGAATTTCCCAGCTCCTAAGACATCTTTATCTTGTTCATATAGAAGAACAATATCTCCTTCAGAGAAGACACGAGGTTTGACATGATTTTCATACTGTGCTTTAACACGTTTCTTCTGGGCTTCTATTATAAGAGTAGCGTTACGACGAGTCTCGTCTAATCACATCAAATACAATAGACGTTCTTCTTCGGCAAAAGTATTTGGTAAGAGTTCTACAGCTAGCTTCAAAGACGGTATTTCACATTCTATTGGCAGAATGGCTTCCATGCCATAAACTAATCGAAAAGGCGTGAATCCCGTGGCAGACTTAACAGATGTCCGATATGACCACAATGCCGAAAACAACATCGTGTGCCAGTTGGTTTTATGGATTCCTATCATCCGTCGAATCATAGTTATAAGAACCTTATTAATGGCTTCGACCTGGCCATTAGCCTGTGGATAATAGGGTGTTGAGCTATCATGATGAAGGCCCAACTTTTCTGTGAGTTCAGACATCATGTTATTCCGAAAATGACTACCGTGATCGGTAACGATAGCTTGAGGAACACCAAAACGAGTGATGACATGGTTGAAAAGAAATAATGCTGCAGTCTTCCCAGTGTTATCGAATGTCGACATTGCCTCGGCCCACTTAGTAAAATAATCAACAGCTACAATAATATAACCATGCCCCCCGGCCGAGTGAGGGTGACATGTCATGAAATCAATGCCCCATTTAGCGAAAGGACCTACTGAGACCATAGGATGAAGGGGAGCAGGATGCGACCGAATCTTCTGGTTATAGGTCTAGCAGGCATGACACTTCTGAATAGCAGTAATGCAGTCATGAAACAATGAAGGCCAAAAGTATCCTACACGTAAGATTTTCTAGGCAGTAGCATACCCAGACATATGACCACCACATGCTCTAGAGTGGCAGTCATTCAAAGCTCTCTCGGCTTCCTCAAAAGTTAAACAACGTCGAAACACAAAATCAATACCTCAATGGTAAACTGTATCGCCAAGGATAATATAATGACGTGCTTGATAACGAACGCGACGTCGTTCAACACTAGACAAAGCAGGCTGGAAAGTTTGCGTTTGGAGATATATAATGATATCTCCGTACCAAATATCGTCGGTAATAATAAGGAAAAGGGATTCGTCAGGTAACGAATCGACTGCTACCTTTTCCGTGGCAGTGTGGGGAAAATCACAAATCAACTCAGCAAAAACTAGGGATTTCTTCGACGTGGCGCGATCGAATTCCAAATCGAACTCCTGGAGAATAACAATCCACTTGGAGTATTTTCCCCCCAGCAATTGACAGGTCAATATATGTTGCATGGGGTTACAATGTGAAAACACTGTAGTTTTCCTGGAGAGAATATAATGACGAAACCGTTGAACTGCTTGGATAGTAGCCAAGGCCAGCTTTTCAACATGTTGGTATTTAATTTCCGTGGAAGTTAAACTTCGACTCAAGTAATATATAACATGCTCATCGTGGGCATCATCCTATTGAATGAGAACCATGCTGATAGTATACTCGGACGCAGCTAAATAAAGAAAGTAATCTCGACTATAATCCGAAGGGAAAAGAAGAGGAGCTTTGGTGAGGGATAATTTCAAGGCTTCAAAAGCATTGTTAGCAGTCTTATCCCAGACAAACTCTGAACCTTTCTTTATAAGACGTGTAAAACCCCAAGTAATCTCAACGTAATTCGGGATGAAGCGACGAAGAAAGTTTGCTTTCCCCTGCAAACTTTGTAACTGGTGTAAAGAAGAAGGAGGAGGGATATTGAGAATCGCCTCGACCTTGATAGGATCTACCTGGATCCCATGGCGTGAAACAATGAAACCAAGGAGACGGCCTGATTCTACGCAAAAGACACATTTGTGAGGATTCAGGCGAATGTGATAGAATCGACAACGAAGAAAAATAGCTCGGAGATGATTAGGGTGATCGACTCGACGTAACAAATGAGCCGACAAATCGTCCAAATAAGGTTGAACGATATGCTTGATATCGTGAAATGCGTAAGACATAATACGTTGGAATGTAGCACCTGCGTTCTTTAGACCGAAAGGAAGTTTTCTGTAGGCAAAAGTACCCCAAGGACAAATAAAATCCGTTTTATGTTGGTCCTCAGGAGTGATATTGATTTGATTATAGCCGAAAAATCCATCCATGAGGGAAAAGATTTCACTGTCGGCACAATCATCGACGATCTGGTCAATGAAAGGGGTTGGAAAATTGTCCTTTGGACAAGCTTTGTTGATATCCTGATAATCAACAAAAACGTGTATACTACCACCCTTTTTATCAATCAGTATTGGGTTAGAAACCCATTCTATCAATGCCACAGGATAAATAAAACCGGCTTTAAGAAGTTTTTCAACTTCGAGTTTAATGGCTGTTGCTTTACGTGGATGGACAGGACGGAGGCGCTGTCGGACTGGTTTAGCTCTGGGGTATGTCTTAATTTCATGCACCACAATAGACGGGTCGATACCCGGCATCTCTTCGTAACTCCATGCAAAGATGTCACGAAATTCTTTAAACAAGGAAGTATAAGTGACAATTTCTTCGGGAGAACACAAAGCTCCAATATGAACGTTCTCGACTATTCCAGGTTTCACTAAAATATCTATGGGTATCGTGGGAGAAATGTTACTCAAGTTCCCTTCTGCAAACACATCTCGTGTAGATTGGGGAGCAGTGGATATAACAACAACGGTCGACGGAGTCGAAATCCGCTGATAATTCTCAAGAGTTTGTTGTTCCAGAAATAGTATGGAACGATGATGTCTATTGTCCCAAGGGGTGTCATCCAGGATGGACATGATCATCTCGTCAGTTGGAAAAACGACACGGAAAGGATCAGGAGACAACTCCTCACAAGAAGAAGTAGTAAGGGTTGCCGATTGAATAGCTTGGTAAGTAGACTCAACCGGACTTAACGGAATGACGTCGCCGAAACGAACATGATCTCCAGGATCAGGGACTATCCAAGGGTCAGCAGACACTGGAAGTTCATGAGGCACAGTAGAGATCATATTAATAGATGCAACTGACGAGCGTGGAATATCGGGTGGTGGTGGTATCGGGAAAGTACCCATTAACGAAGAATCTTTTAAAAGACCGACTCCAACATTCTCATAACCCAGTGGGGTATTTGCTATGAACGGCACGTTGCCCGTGCGAGTATCGACATTAAAGAAGGCAAGTTGATCAACCTTAACCACTTTTCCTTGGTGAGGAAATCGTATGACACGGAACAGGGTTGACACAACAGCACGCATAGAATCGACCCAGCTACGTCCAAGTAGAAGATTATAATCTAGGGGAGTATCAAAAACTTCCACTTCAACCTGGACGGTCTTACCTTCGAGAGTAACAGGCAATGACAGAAGAACACCGTATGGATTAAAACCAGAGCCATTGAAGGCTCGCAAAGTGTTTTGTGATTCGTTTAATGGGGGAGAGCCAATGGCTTTCCAACAAGAAAAAGACATTATGCACATAGAGGCACCCTCATCAATAACAGTCCGACAAATTTTTTTGTCAGCAACAACAACTTGTATTTGAAATGCAAGTTGTGGGGGTAACCTTGGAACATGGTCTTCCAAGTCAAAGACGATCAAATTCGTATCCGTGGGATCGATTCCACCTATGGCTTTCAACAGAGCCCTTCGTTGTGTAGAACAAGACTGAAGGACTTCAAGGGCAAACATCGTTGAAGGTTCTTGGGCCAGATCTTCGACAATGCTATAGTTATGGGCTGCCTGAGCATGAGGATTTAATGTCGATTTCTTAACGACACCTTTTGGGGGTGGTCGTATAACTGTATCAAGGTTCGGTCGTTCGAGATGAAGAGGACCGTTTGTGGGTAGAGTCGGTGGAGAAGGCTGTACTAGATCAGGAGGTAAATCATCAACCTTCTCCTTAGAAGGAGTATAGTCTTAAGCTCTAGTGGTAAGTGCAACATTGTCTTTCTTAGAATCTCCTTTGCACATCAAAACATAGGATTTTGTAGAGGTAGATGGTTGGTCATGGATGACCAACGAAGCCTGTTGTTGAGACAGGAAGGGTTGAGACAAGACTATTGGCGTAGAAGGTTTTGTTGTTCCTTGAAGGAACTTGTTAACTTCGGCACGTCTCGGACAATCCTTCGTGTAGTGATCGTCACCACAGATAAGGCAAGGGTAGCGTGGTTTGTGCTTATCCCAGCCTTCAACAAGAGGGGATTTGGTTTGCTAATTTGGATTATTGTTTTTACTCTCCTTATTCTTGCCTCTCCCTTTCTTAGATTTGTTCTTACCGGTCGGCGAGGATTGAACAACGTTCACTTCAGAGGTTTTACCGACGGGAGGGGCAGAAGATGGAGCACTTTGAACATTAGAAGGATTGGATTTTAGGGTTGTAGTTGAAACGGAATTTGAGTGGGAATGAGTGGTCCCAATCACACCATCAGCTGCATGTGAAGCAACTGGAGCAGTAGAAGTGCTAGAAGTACCAGGACGAGGTAAATCAGGTAGTAGGGTGTAAAGTGTTCTCGTTTGCGAATAAATGAGATCAAGATACTGAGCGCGACTAATAGCCTGCTCTTCGGTAACAACACCGCCCATAGCAATATCTTTACCAATTTCATTCACAAAAGATTTCGTGAACCACTCTACCAGTAACTGATCAGGGAGTTCAAGATTGATGAGACGTCGTCTCCTTCTCCACTCATGGATATGGTCCGAGATGTGAGTACCTTTCATTTGTTTAAAAGAAGTCAAGATCTCAGTCCCAGTATCGTAACGGATCAGTAACTGGTAATGTGTGAGGAAAGCCATAGTTAAGGTGTTGAAATCAGAAAAGAAACCTCGTGGAAATTCAATGTACCACTTCGCAGCCGAACCGGTAAGGGTTCGTTAAAAAGACGCAGTCGAATGGAGTCATCCATCAGTGAGTTGGATGAACACCATAAATGAAAAGTCATGACATGGTTATTTGGGTCCTCTCCCACCTTACCATCGAATTTTGGAATATCCGATGGGAGCTTAGTAGGAATAGCAGGCCATTGGGGAGAGTGACGAATAGGATCGTTTAGAATCCTAGTCAAATCTAGCAAATCCAAGGTAGAAAGAAAAGGAAACTGTCGGTTTACTTGCGGATATTGATGGCTTTGGGGTGGAAGCCCCGTCAGTAGACCAGCAGGAGCATAAGAAGACTGTCCGTAGATGGAAGCTCCAGGTTAATTTGGTGGTGGCTGGATAGGGTAGTAGCCCCAAGGATTGTAACCTTGAGTTTGGGTAGGGGCCTGAGTTTGGGAAGTTTGACCTGAACCCCAAATAGGATTAGTCACACCTGGATAGGGTTGGCCAATAGGAGGGACTGTTGGTTGCCCCCCAGCAAGAGGTATGTTTTGTTAAAGTTGTTGCCAATACCAGGCCAACTCAGGAGGTATGTTTTGTCCAAAAGGGGAGGTCGGTCCCCCTACCGTAGGTATAGTTCCACCTGGAAGTTGTGTACCAACCGTAGGTTGTGTGGTAACTGCATTGTGTCCGGGAAAAGGAAAAGGAAAAATACTACCCTGTCCACCAACAGGAATGTGCAAGTTTGGTGCAACAGTCGGGATAGTGCTACTAGTATTAGGATTGCCAGTAGGAAACTGAGGAAGTGTCGGGATGAAATCGGGAACAGGATGCCCAGGAAACTGAGGACCGCCTAGAGAAACAACTGGGGTTTACGGAGGTGTTGGATGTGAAACATTCAACAAAGGATTCAACGCATGGTAACCAGGGGGTAAATTTGGGTTAGCCTCAGGTGTTCGCTGGGTATTGATAGGAGGAAGAGTAGTTGCAGTAATTCTAGTTTGGACACTAGTAGTAATCACGAGATGGGCCATCTCAGGAGGGAGAAAAAAACGATAAGTGGTAGTCTCTGGTGTAGTTTCTGGTTCAGGAGACATAGGAGGGTTGATTTCATAGACAGGGGTTGACTCAATACCAAACAATACTTGTCGGAAATCACCCAACCAAAAAGGATCTTGGCCTACTACACTGTGAGAAGGCCCAGCGGTTGATTCAGAGGATGTAACAAGAGTTTCTTCAGAAGGATTTAATCATCCAGCAGGTCGTTCACCACAACGAATGCGATAGTCCTATATAGTAATGTTAATGCAAAATTCCAAAAGAGGATCAGTAGGTTCTACTTGTGGAGGTGGTGTAAAAACTTATGGGATGTCACTTACGTCCACGTGTGGTAGAGTAACCAGAGGGATTTCACCCAGACGAAGAGAGTCCTCAGGGGTACCCTCAGGTGTTGCTGTGTGCAAAGGTTGTGAAGCTTCCGTATGTTCTGGGGAAAAACCTTGCATCCTACGTGAACGTCGTGGAGGAGCAATTGTAAACAAGTAATAGACTCAACAAAAATCCTATGGTCAACTTCGATAAACAAACAGCACACACTAGTAAACAAAATCTAGAAGCAATCACCAAGCAAACAATACCTTCTAATATCGAA
>JASDQU010105619.1:96061-125546 GCA_032191745.1 Picea mariana
TTCCAGGTACCGTGAAGACTTTCCCCTCCACAGTCACCTTGGGTAAGAACCTAGAGAGACATGCCACTAAAGTCACCACAAACAACAGTACTTCCTGGGGAAACGATCATCAGTCCGATCCACACGCAAAGGCAGGGTATCGAGCCCGAAACCAACTCAAAGGCTTCCACTCATAATTGTGGGTATACCTCAGAGTGATCCCCGTAATACATGCAATCTCTACACCGATGTCAACAAAGCAGGGTTAGTAACTCTGCTAACACCAATACGACCTAATGCTTGACCCTTGTGTTAGAAGGGCTTCCCAGGACAATATGCTGCCAATGAAATTTGACACTCCGTAACTCAAGATGCTATTGTGTGTTTTTGAGCTTTTGGAGAGTGTGTCTCTCTTCCTACTCCAAAGCATTAGCCTAGCTAAATGTTGGTGTAAAAGAGCCCTAGAAAAGAGTTACTAGATCAATTTTAATATTACGCAATGTTTTTACAGGCTGTTGTTTACTCAAAGGTAACGGAAATGAAACTCATGATGTGTGACTCTGACCCAAATAATGCAAGGATATGATGAAATATAATCTGTTTCGTTCGATGAATCCTAGTTATGGGAGAGAGAGAGAACAATTTCCGAATCAATCTCACTACTACAATGTAAATGCAATGTTCAATTTCCTTTCAGATGTCAATGCAAACAATCATGTATCAATGAGCAATTTCTAGATGTCTTTTTCAAAACTTCAATACTCTAAAATTTGATTTTCAATGTTTTTTACAAAAGGCAAAAACAAAATCTTGAAAGAAAACATGCAGTTCACTTTCCAAGAAGAACTCTGATTACTGAGAAAAGAAAATCAAACCATCAATAATCAAACAATAACAACCCAACCAAAACTTTCAATGAAAGTAAAAACCAAAAGCAAACCAAGGAGTTTCTCAATGCAAATGAAAATTGTCCTTTCGAACCAACAAACAAACGAGAAACACCAAACACTTAACTCCCAACCAATCACTGGTTTTTAGCCAACTCGACACACCCAACTCCAGAAATCAAAGAGAAGAAAAATGCCAATAAAAGCCAAGAGATGAAAGTCAAGCTACCAAAGCAATAAAAAACCTAGAAACCCTAGATCAGTTCAAGCAAACAAATTAAACAAGAGACATGTAAGTCAATGTTCTAAATAGTCAAAAAGATGCAATTCAACCTTACTGAGCAGTTGACAAAGTCAAAACTTGAATTCAAAAATTTCAAAAAATATGTTCGCAGGCCAGTGTGGAACATAGTGCGAGAAGATAATGTTCTCGCAGGCCAGTGTGATGCAAAGTGCGAACTGTTCGCACTGGAATATGCATGCAAAGTGTGAAATTCAGTGGTTCTCGCAGGCTGTCAATGGATACAGTGCGAGAATTCCTGTAACTAATGAAAATTTTGAAAAAGCAAGTAAAATTCAAACTGGCTTATGGACCCAGAAGGTCTCTCAGAAGATCCTGAGGACTCAGACACTGACAAAACAGGAGAAAAAAGCAAGTAGAGCAAATGGCCACAGAAAATTCAAAAAACCATAAAGAAAAAGGGATAAGTCCCCAGCGGAGTCGCCAATTTTGTTTCCGGATAAATCCGTGAGTGCGGACACAAACTAATCTCCCTAGATCCACATGGATCTAGAACAAAACAGGATAGAATAATACACCTTCCCTAGACCTAGCCTATTGAATGAACTAAGAGGTAAGGATTATGGACATACCTTATGAACACTTTCCTTATATCTCTGTTGTTCCAAGCTTTGCTCCAATGCTCTTGCACCGTTCAGATTACAACAGTACAAACCAATCGAAGTAAAGGTAGATTAATATATTCAATAGCTAGTCTATACATATGATCAAGGAATTATGTAATAAAGTGACATCATCTTTATGGGAAAGGGACATATTACTGTATTGAATTAATTGAAAGTGAAACTTACAACCTGAGCTTTGATGTCATAGGTCTCCTTTCGATGGCTTCTAGCTCTGACACACACACTTGCTCATGCATGAAGAAAATCAACCACTTGTGATGACCTTGTTGTTGTCTCTAGCTGTTGTAGCATCAGTCCTCCATACAGTATTGCACTAATTCTCCAATCAATCTCTTGCTAGCTTGCTTAACTTAACCCTTTCCATGAGCAATATCCTCAATATATAGGAGAAGATAGATTAGTTACTTGGATAGGAAATGATCCCAAGATATCTGGAAAGCCAGTACATAGTAACCATTCGCTAGCCAACTCATCCTTCTAGAAGATTCCCTTCTAGAAGGTTCAAGATTTTTATCTTTTTCCTCTTTAAAAACATGTTCGCACCCTAACAATGAGTACAGTGTGAGAGGTTCGCACCCCAGCTTAATGTAGCCTGCGAGAATCAGGCATTCTCGCAGGTGAATATATAGGTAGCCTGCGAACATCTTCAAAAGTGTGATTTTTGGAAGAAGACAACTGTAACTTTTCTCAGGAAAGTATTCTTATTGAAGAGATTGATTTTCCATCATCATAACATCACCATGACATCATCACGATGACCAAAATTGTGAATAACAGCGCTTAAGAGATGACTGGTTTGGGAAGCCAAGTTCACTCTGGAATCATCCTTGTGGATTCATAGCCTTGGCTCGGGGGTGACGTTGTTGTTGAGATTTGGAGCAGTAGTGTCTACAGTTGGGTGGAACATCCTTGGTCTGCAACCTGTTGGTGTCATCTTTCATAAATATAAGTGCTCTTTGTTGCGATATTATTATCTATGTATGAATATTTTTCCGTTGTATATTTAATTATCGTAAATTGAATCTTTAGAACATGCATGTTTGTTGGATATTGTTGTGCATGTCCTTAATTCTCTTATCTTATGCATCTTTATTAAATGAAGAAGGTATTGATATGAGAAAGAAGTCCAAGGGTGGGCTTGCAGGTACCATACCCTGGCCTGTGGCTGGCTAGGTATGTTACACCCCCCCCCCAACCATGAGGGAGATTTTGTATTTTAAATGNCGTTTTTCTTAAAATTCAAGCTAAAAATAAGCCAATAATGCTTGGAAACACATAGAGACAAGAGGATTTATTTTTTTATTTCATAAACAATTTGAGCCTGCAAACTGTCTCAACCCCAAACAACAAAAGCTTCTGGAACCCAAGAAGACTTGGGAACCACAAGTTTCCTGTAGGAAAAGGAAAATATTTTAAAACCATTCTCCAAAACAATAGAGATCTGTGTTGTGCATGACCAACTTGCGTATTCACGTGGGTTGTATATAATGCAGATCACGTATGTACGCATTTTGTATAGAGAACATGACATGTACACCTCTCTAATTTTCAAAAAAAGAAAAAATTTGAACAGACAACTTGGGCAAGGGAAGCTAGTAGGCACCTGGAAGGTGACCAGAGACCCAACCTAACTCAGAACACTCAGAAAAATAAAAAAGAAACTGAAAAACAAATATAACCAAGATCTCCCACTAAGACCCTAAAGAGACTCCCAAATGGAGTAGCCAATTCTGCTATGAGGAAAATCCCCCTAAACTTGGTCTAAGGAATAGGCAGAGCGATATCTCCCTTAAAAGACTGATCTACCTTTAATCTACCCCAAAACCATCTAAACTAAGTGATGAGAGAAAGATGAAAGAGAGGGTTAATGAGTGCACCTTCAATCCTTACGATTTGTGTAGACCTATTTCGCTTGTTGCTGCCTCCTAGATCATATTCCCCTCCCAAACATGACTTGCAATGGGTTAGGAATACAATGAAACAACATATACAATCTCTAATGATCTATTTACAAGTCTAAACATAGCTATAAATGCTCAAATTAACAAGAACATGTAGATATAGGGTTTTGGGACAAAGATAATCTCTTTTATTCAAATTCAAGATAAAAAAAGGGTTACAACCTTTGCTGGAGACCGCTCTACGAACCAAGTCTGGGCTCCTCTATCGTGGTTCCAAGTGCATCAATGCAACATTAGCTTCTCACAACCAACATACCATCAAGGGAAGGAGGAAGGGTTGCATAAGGAGAATGGCTAGAGGGGAAAGTTGAGGCTAAAACTCAAAATGAGATGCAAATCTTGGGCAAATAAAGGGAAGGGATTTTGGCATAGTTTTCTTATTCTCTTGTTCATGTGTGTAAATGACTCCCCAAGACCTCTTTTTGTATTTGAAAAATATGGTTATCCGGGTTGGGGACGAGCTACAAGGGGTAAAATTGTTAGGAAACCCTCCATAGCCCGTAAACTCCATTGAATTCCATGCAATTTTATATTTTTTGCAACTTTTGGAGGTAAACACGAGATAACTATCATGCAGCACGCATGCGTATGCAGGCGATTAGTGTATCAAGTTGAGTACAATATCCAAAAAATGGTTGTAACACCCCTGTTTCCCCCAACTTGTAATTAATTGTTAATTATGATTACCATGCTATGGCATGTGAACAATGTAAATGTATTATTGTTTAGATTGCCAATCACTGACTATGGGTGTGAAGCCTTGAAGTAATGGCCATGATATCACTAGAGGAAAGAGTGAGGAAACTATAGAGAGGGTTCATTATGTCAAAATGATCGAAATTCTCTTTGTTGAAATAATAAGCCTCATCCGGATTCCAAGGAAAAATCAGTTAATGAAAGAAGGACTGGTGGTTGAACGATCAACTATCCCCATGAATGGAAGCATGGAGGGTATGGCTGAGGAGACAAAAAAATATCAGCTCAAAGTACCACAGAGTGCATTTTTCCTGCAGGCCAAGACTAACTTGAGTTTCTACTGACAAAAGGAACAAGACAAGTCAAGAACCTTCATGAGGAGGAAAAAGGTGTGAAAGAATACACACGAAGGCATACAAGAGGGGGAAAATTCCCACAAAGGGCGTGCGACCCGTATATGATAAGAGGAAGAAAGGAAAATAAGAAGTTACTCTCATTATTGGAGAGAACGCAAAAAACCTGACCTGAATAGAAGGTTGTGAGCTTAATGTTGAGGGAGCATCTGATAAACCTCACAAAGGCTGTGATAGAGAAAGAATCTTTGAGAAAATGCAAAATTTCCCTAGTTATATCATGGCTTGGCACAGGGGTGTCCAGAGAACTAAGTTAGTTAGTGAACTATCAACTGTAATAGATAAGTATTCCATAGACTATACAAACTTGAATTTAAATATCTGATTGAATGATTGTAATTTCTCTATACAGATACATCCTTGATATATAGGGATGATAACATGATATTGTATCTTCTTTGGATGATATATAGTTCTGAATATGATGGTCTAGCCAACTGAATATTTTGAGGTAGAGGTTGACCATTATCCCCTATCCATGGTTTTTCTGCTTACTTCTACCTAGAAAGGGAAAACTATCAGTAACAAGGTTTTAAATGAATTTGGGACATAAGGAATTGGCCTCTGTACTGGTTATAATATTCCTCAAAGGGATTACTCAAGTATCAATTCCACAAGTAAGGATTTGGGATAGACTCCACAAGATCGTTTGGGTCCACTCAATCCCTTGATTTACATTTCCCTTGTTTTAGAACTTGAGTTCTATGAATGGAAGGTGCATCCTTCAAACCAATCATCTAAGTAACCGTAGACTCATGCCCATGAACTTAATATATTTTTGGCTGAGAGCTAAGGGTGTATCACTTATAACTTATCCAAATCCTCATATGACTAGAACCATGGAACCCAACGCTACTCTCGACGAGAGATAAGCCTTCTGAGTTTCGAGGCTTTGGGGGTACGGAGCTCCGGGATGTTGGAATCCTCATAACATCCAGCTTGTGTTGAAGGTGACCTATCAAACTAGTAACTAGATGGACGACCGACAACTGGCAGTTAGTTACCCATCATCGTAGGATTCATCCCCTTGCTAAACCATGATCCACTCCTTGGACGTGAAGTAAAGTGAGCCATAGATCTAAGGGTATTCAGGATCTCCTATGACCGTTGGATCTACACCGTGGTCAGTCTGGCATTGACCACTTTGGGAGAAGAGAAGTGTTATAACACCAAAACCCCCAAATGTCGGATTTAAGAAGTAATGTAGGCCATTGATCTAAGGATCCTTCAGGACCCCTCTCGACCGTTTGATCGTGGGAACGTGTGTATCATGTTGAGAGAACATGGGGGTCCACATGTTGAGAAACAATGATGCCATGTGTGGTGGCCTTGTGACATAGTAAAGAGGTGTCAGTAACCTGAAGCAAGTGCCACACATCTTGCAAACATGTTTTGGCTTGACAAGTGTCACTCTAGGAGTGGCCTAACACTTAAACCAAAGGACCCTTGAGCTAGAGTTGTGATTCATGGATTTGGGGAGTCCATTGAGAACCCCTTCCAATCATTTGATCAACTAGTGGAAGTATTTGTGTATAACACTTCGACGAAGTACTACTCTCAGAGAAAAGGAGTGTTAAGCAGGTAGAACCCTCGAACACTGAAGTCGTGAAGTAACACGAACCGTCGATCCGAGGATGTGTCAAGATTTATCCTTACCATTGGATATAGACTGTGGTTAACCCAACGTTGAACACTCCAGGAGTAAAGAGGAGATTACATAGCTAAACCCCTGAACTCCGAAGTCATGAAGCAGTAAAGGCCATATATCTGGGGATCTACATGGAACTGTCTCGACTGTGGGATAAAAAGTAGTGGGAGGTGGCTGGCAGAAGTTCAAACTTCGGGGCTTCAGGTGATTTCATAGATAGTCGAGATTAAAGGCTTCCAGAGACTATTCGTCTGGAGAAATGTGGCACGTTGACTTCACCTAGGGTGACATGGAACCATGTTCGACATGCCATGTGTCACATTGATTCGTTCTTCTTACATACCTCATATTCCAATTGGAATGTGACACATGTATTCCATTAATAGGGCCACACGCCATCTCCGTATTTTTCCACATGTCACCCCCTCATACGCGCTTGTTTGACCAATGGCTAATGGGGCCCTGGGATTTTGGGAGTTCAAAACTCTGGGAGGTTTGGGAGGTTGGAATATATGCTCCAAAAGGGCTGAAGGCCGAAGCCTCAGGAGTTTGGGAGTTTAGAACTCCAGGAGGTTTGGGAGGTTGGAATATATGCTCCAAAAGGCCTGAAGTCCAAACGTACATGGCAGGACCTCGAGATTTTGACAGTTCGAAACTCCAAGAGGTTTGGGAGGTTGGAATATATGCTCGAAAAGGGCTGAAGGCCGGAGCTACATGGCAAGAACTCAAGAGTTTGGAACTCCGAGAGGTTTGGCAGGTTCAAATATATGCTCCAAAAGGGCCGAAGGCCGGAGCCACATGGTAGGAATCCAAGACTTTGGAACTCCCAGAATGTTTTAGACATGGATAGGAATGGCGAAGGGTTGAAGGCATGGGGAACACCCCTTGTAACCACCTCTCTGGCAGCCATTTCATTGTTAAGGAAGGAAAACCATGGTCAAGTCTATACTAGGTGGAATGGTATGAATGAGGTGAACCCACGTGGGTGCCATGTGGCCTTTGACCAATGATTCTTGAATAGCTTCGGAAGGGAATAAATTCCCATCTAGAGCTCGGATTTTAGCATGGTAACAGTCGTTGGAAATCTCTTGACGAGTAGAAGGTGATGGAGACCTCAGTTAGAGGATGTTTATATGATGGAGGAAAGATAAATTTTTATACCCCATCCCTTAAAAAGGTACTTAAGGGGTTGGGTGTGTTACAAATTGGTATCAGAGTGGGAAAAAACACTTGGCCTGCTTGGGCTCACGAAAGAGTCAAGTGATTATATTTTCTTTCTTAGAAAACTTTAAGGAAGAGGGCACCCTGCCCTACCCTATCTAGCAGAGCATGATTCAAACACAGGCCTGGATCGGCCGAGGAAAATTCATAAGACTAGTTTACCAAGGCTAAAATAAGCCCGTTGAGAGTATTACTACTGTATGGAAATTATCTACATAAGTTCCTCGAGGAGAAGGATGAAGATTAAAATTGAGTTGGGATTTAACCCAATGAGATTGAATCATGATAGACTATGGCAAAAGAAACCTATCATTTCTTTTGTAGAAATGATATTTAGTCCTACAAAAGTGGGATTATGCCGAGGGGCATTAATAATAAAACTTGGATGCAAATGGCATAAACCTGTTTTAAAGAGTACTCGAGTCTAGAAGGAAAATGGACTCAATAGGGGGCAGGAATTGCCTAAAAAGTAGGCTTATGAAGCCTCTTTTAATTAAAATTGTTGATTAAATGGAGGATTTAGAATTGGGAGAAAAATACTCCATGTATATAAGCCTCATGGGAATAGGCAAGATCAACCTACTTGACCTGTTATAACTGAAGGAATTCCTGCTAGGGAAATCCCTCTTTGTAAAATAAAGGAAGTCATGAGGACTGAGAATGAACCCCATGGAAGAAGTGAAATGACATGGGCAAGTTAAAAAGCTCATGGTTGTGCTAGAGGAAGTGTTGGGGCACTTCCATATGACCAATGGGTCAGGATGACACCAGAAATGGATGGTATCCATATAAGGTATGGCTTGGTATGCTCAATTAGTAGATAGAGGGAATCTAGAAAAGGATTCCCTTGATCGAAAGGTTTGTTGATCAAGACCAGTTAGAATCTTGATAAGTTGTCTTGTTTCCTTGGGCCTTGTTGGAATTTCCTAGATGGTATTTTTGGTTTTTTGAATAACTTTTCACTAGTTGAGGCAAAAATTCCCTCTTACTAGTTGTTGTCGTGTAGAAAGGGGAACATAGTTATGACTATGACTGTTAAACTTCCATGTGGATATCATGTGAATGACTGCAAGCTCTCAGTAGAGAGAGCAACTTAGTGATGAGTATCTCTATGAGACTTATCATAAGAATGATTGGAAGATCCTTGAGAGAAGGATCTGGAATTCTGATATGTCCATGTGTATGAATGACATGGGAAAAGGTGCAAGCAATGAGCTTGCATGATGAATGTTTGAATATGTTTGTATATGCTTGAGTGCATGGATCTAATGCATTGTGAGGTTTCTTGATATGAAGACTGATACTAAGACCAAATAAATTAGAGTGAATGATATTAAATGTGCAAGTGATGCACATGTATGATGTAAGAGTAAATGAGCAAGGATGCTATGTTGTCAAGATAAGAGGCAAAATGATTATGCCTCAAGGATTGCATGACAATGATTGTGAAAAATCATGAGTTGAATGATTTTAAAGTAAAGATGTATGTGAGTTGTGAAATATACCTATGGTAGCTACACATAGGCTTATGATTATGCATGTGGTTAAGTACATCATGGATGTAAGTTAACAAAACGAGGAATATGTGTGGATAAATAATATGGATGCATAACAAAGATGCATGTTTATATTTCTTATAGAAATATTTGGTACACAACTGAAGCTAACTCAAGGTTGAGTCCATCATAGATAGTGAATGATATGCAATAAGGAAGTTGCATGCTGAAGAAATTGCTCATGGAGGAATTGTGTGAAGACTCTGTCAAAGTCACAACCTTAATGACTGCTAAGAATTGAGCAGTGGACTACAAGTATATATATATATATATATATATATATGGATTACATTCTAAAACAAAATATATGAGTGGAAGACTAACAAATGAATGTTGACCATTCTGATAATTGAATGGTAATGTGCATAATGCATAGGTTCGTGATTCATTGTGAACAAAAGGTTTGTTGTTGTAGCATGTTGATTTACCAAGAAGATTGAGGTGAACCTAACTAAGACTACTCAAGGAAAAGAGCATGGAGATCACTATAAGAAGTAAATTGCAGAAGCAAAGAAAAGGAAAAGGTGAAATATTTTTCTCATCTTAAAAAGTCTGAATTGCTTAACAAAGTTGTAGTCCTTAAAAGAACAACTATGAAAATAAGTACAATCGGTAAAAGGAAAATAAACCACTGAGTATGTTTAAATGAATAGGCTTGTTTGAGTCGTGTTAAGTAAATACATCAAGGCCTTGGAATAACTCAGTCAGACTAAAAGTCTTAGGATGTGTAGAAGGAGTTGGAAAAGGGAAGAGTCCTTAACTCCTTTCTTGTTGTATATTTTGTTTTCTCTGGGACGAGAAACTAGTGTGTTGATGAAATTAAATGTTTTGACACCATAATGATGATGGTTGTATGATTGTAGAAACAATTGAGAATTGTTTATGTTGCACTCATGAAAACATCAAGGATAATGTGAAGAAGTGCATAAAAAAAAATACACTAGGACATATTTGAAAATATTTTATTGATTTGAATGCTATGATACATGCATTTTATTTTACATGATGACCAATTTATTTGTGATATATGTCATGTATAGAAAAGATATTGAAACAGTTGGGAAAGACAATTACCAATGATGGAAAACCTCAAGCAGAGGATGAATACGAGAAGGTTGTTGTTGATATTCGTTGAAGGGACTTTAAAAGTCCCCATAAAGCACCATTGATGAGGCAATATGAGAGAGGGTGTTGAAAGTCAGAACATGTATGAAATGTTTCATGCCTATAAGGCATAAGGTATGAAGGGATTGGGTAAGAATCCCGTCTGAAATATTTTATTATTTCAGTGATATATCTAATTGAAGTTGAGTGGTTGTTGGATTCCATTGATACCCAAGTAGGGTATGATTCAGGAAATTTGGGGTGGCCATGAGTGTTGGCACCCTCATAACTAATGAAGGAGGAATGCTTGGGTGCATTCAAGAGAAACCTTTAGTTTCATATGTGTTGAATTGGGATCATGACCAGCCTGTGGCAAGGAGCATAGTCCTGCTATAAGAGTGAAGGAGAATGACTAAACCTTATGCTGAAGAGGTTGGTTGAGCTCCAAGACACCATGATAAAGTGCTTATCATAAGTGTGGCAAACTTGAACCCAATATAAAGGGTACTTTGGGTATGAATGTGGCCATGGATATTGGCACATTGATTAAAGCCCTTTGATATTAAATTGCATTTAGAAAAGTTTGGTATGTTGAAAGGATGCATATGTAAAGAATGATATTTCCTTTTTGCTTGTACCATTGAATAAATGAAATGACTAAGGCTGTTAGTATGCATAGTTTTGAAAATATAATGTGCATGAAAACTAATGATTTTCTTGGCTGAGGAATGCTGAAAATGAAGGAAGAAAAGGGTCCTAGAAATGGTGGTGTTGTAATCCTATAAGGAAGACTATTTGTCTACTCAACTAAACTGCTATGGGAAGAAAAGTCCCATACTTGTGAATCTAGTTACTATGCAGAACATATATGAAAATAAATGTGGAATTTGGAAATCTATGGCTGCCATATTTGCAATAAAATTTTGAATTTGAAATTGATGATAATATCTCATAATTTATGTATACTTGTGATACAGGTGATATAAAAAATATTTGTCTAGGAAGGACATATGAAGGTTGTCAAGGTGGGAAGCATGAAAAAGGCTACTATTGAGACAAGAGAACCCCGTGGTGAGCCATGATCACCCTAGGATATGTTGTGTTGTGGCAACACAAGCCAAAGGGACGCCTTGGTAGAGAAAGTCTGAGGGACACCTCAACTGTAAGGCTCGACGAAGTCTTTATAAATATTCCCGTGTGAGAAATCCTTGGCGAGGAAATATCGATCTCCCCAAGAACTATATAGCAGAGAAGAAGATGCCCGAGCCTGGACCTGGAGGATGAGTGACAACAAGGAAGAGGATACTTTGATAATTCTTATAAACTATTGATTGGGATCATGCACATAATGGGTATGTCAAGGAAAAATAGTGAGTTAAGATAACTAGACAACCATATGGATCCAAATCCGTGAACTGCACAAATAAGTATTGTGCTAGATTATGAAAATTTCCTCTTGAATTTTGCACAACAATAAAATGTTTTCTCATGAAATTATGATTAATATGTTGTTGTCCAAGATTATTGAAGGTAGGTAATGAAGGCCAAGAGTCTATAAAGGACCTGACCAAGAAAAATAAACAATATTTCTTAAACAACTAAATCACAAAGGCATGACAGGTGTTACTGAAAAAGAACATTGAGGGCAGTGTTCCTTTTTAAGGGGGAGGGGATTGTAACACCCCTATTTCCCCAAACTTGTAATTAATCGTTAATTATGATTACCATGCTATGGCATGTGAATAATGTAAATTTATTATTGTTTATATTTCCAATGACTGACTGTGGGGGTGAATCCTTGAAGTACTGGCCGTCANCATGGTAATCATAATTAACGATTACCATGCTATGGCATGTGAATAATGTAAATTTATTATTGTTTATATTTCCAATGACTGACTGTGGGGGTGAATCCTTGAAGTACTGGCCGTCATATCACTAGAGGAAAGAGTGAGGAAACTGTAGAGAGGGTTCATTATGTCAAAATGACTGAAATTCTCTTTGTTGAAATAATAAGCCTCATATGTATTCCAAGGAAAAATCAGTTAATGAAAGAAGGACTGATGGTTGAACAATCAACTACCCCCATTAATGGAAGCATGGAGGGTCTAGCCGAGGAGACAAAAAACTATCAGCCCGAACTACCACATAATGCAGTTTTCTGGCAAGCCCAGACTAACCCGAGTTTCTTCTGACAGAAGGAACATGACATGTCCAAAACCTTCCTGAGGAGGAAAAATGAACGCAAGAATAAACATGAAGGCAAAAAATAGGGGGATGATTCCCACAGGGGGAGTGCGTCCCATATATGCTAAGAGGAAGAAAGGAAAAGAAGAAGTTGCTCCCATTATTGGAGAGAACACAGAAAACCTGACATGAGTAGAAGGTAGTGAGCTTGATGCTGAGGGAGCATCTGATAAACCTCACAGAGGTTGTGATAGAGAAAGAATCTATGAGAAACTGCAAAAATTCCCTAGTGATATCATGACTTGGCACGAGGGTGGCCAGAGCACTAAGAATGAATGCCTTTGAGCCTATGGTTGGGTGGAGAGGCAGACACCCACATTCATTTATTCAACTATCAACTGTAATAGATAAGTATTCCATAGACTCTGCACGACTTGAATTTAAATGTATGATTGAATGCTTGTAATTTCTCTATACAAATACATCCTTGATATATAGGGATGATGGCATAATATTGTATCTTATTTGGATGCTAGATAATTATGAATCTGGTGGTATTTCCAACTGAATATTTTGAGGTAGAGGTTGACCATTATCCCTTGTCCATATTTTTTCTGCTTACTTCTACCTATAAAGGAAAAACTATCAGTAACAGGGTTCTAAATGAATTTGGGGCATAATTCGTTGACCTCTATACTAGTTATAATATTCCTCAAAGGGGTTACTCAGGTATCAATTCCACAAGTAAAGAGATGGACTAGACTCCACAAGACCATTTGGGTCTGGTCGATCCCTCGATTTACCTTTCCTCTGTTTTAGAACTTGAGTTCTGTGAATGGAAGGCACATCCTTCAAACAAGTCATCCAAGTAACAAGAGACTCATGCCCATGAACTTAATCTAATTTTGGCTAAGAGCTAAGGGTGTAGCCCTCAGAACATATCCAAAGCCTCATATGACCAGAACCATTGAACCCAGCGCTATGCCTGACAGAAGCTAAGCCTTCTGAGTTTTGGGGATTCAAGGGTCTGGAGCTTCGGGATGTTGGAATCCTCATAACATCCAAATTGTGCCGAAGGTGACCTATCAAATTGGTAACTGGATGGATGATCGATAGCTGGCGGTAAGTAACCTGTCATCATAGGATTCATCCCCTTGCTAAAACCCGATCCACTCCTGGGACGCGAAGTAACGTGAATCATATATCTGAGGGTATTCAGGATCTCCCATGAACATTGGATCTACATCGTGGTCATTCCGGCGTTGACCAATTCGGGATAAGAGAAGTGTTATAACACCAAAACCCCTGAATGCCTGAGTCGCAAAGTAATGTAGGTCGTCGATCTAAGGATCCTTCGAGACCACTCTCAGCCATTTGATTGTGGGAACATATGTATCACGTCGAGAGAATGTGGGGGTCCATGTGTTGGCAAATGGTGATGCCATGTGTGGTGGCCTTTTGAAATACTAAAGAGGTGTCAATAACCTGAGGCAGGTGCCACACATCTTGCCAACGCGTTTTGGGTTGGCAGGTGTCCCTCTAGGAGTGGCCTAACACTAATACCAAGGGACCCTTGAGCTAGAGTTGTGAGCCATGTCTCTAGGGAATCCATTGAGAACCCCTCCCAACAGTTTGATCAACCAATGGAAGGATTTGCGTATATCACTTCGGTGAATTCATACTCCAGGAGAAAATGAGTGTTAAGTGGGTAGAACCCCCGAATGCCGAAGTCATGAAGTAACATGAAACGTCGATCTAAGGACGTGTCGGGATTTCTCCTGACCATTGGATCTAGAATGTGGTCAGCCTGATGTTGACCACTTTGGGAGTAAAGAGGATATTACACAGCCAAACCCCTGAACTCTGAAGTCATGAAGCAACAGAGGTCATAGATATGGGGATCTACATGGAACTGTCTTGACCGTGATATAAAAAGTAGTGGGAGGTGGCTGGCAGGAGTTCAAACTTCGGGGCTCTCAGCGATTTCGTAGGTAGTCGAGATTAAAGGCTTCCAGAGACTGTCTGTCTGATGTAACATGGCACGCTAACGTCACCTAGGGTGATGTGGACCCATGTTTGGCAAGCCACATGTAACATTGATTCATGCTTGTTACAAACCTCATATGCAGACTGGAATGTGACACATGTCTTCCATTAATAGGGCCACGAATCATCTCCTTTTACCACATGTCACCCCCATGGTGCATGGTTTTTTGACCAATGGCTAATGGGACCCCGAGAGTTCAGGAGTTAGAAACTCTAGGAGGTTTGGGAGGTTGGAATATATGCTCCAAAAGGGCCAAAGGTTGGAGCTACATGACAGGACCTCAAGAGTTCAGAACTTTGGTTGGTTTGGGAGGTTGGAATATATGTTCTAAAAGGGCCGAAGGCTGGAGCTACACCCCTGAACTCTGAAGTCATGAAGCAACAGAGGTCATAGATATGGGGATCTACATGGAACTGTCTTGACCGTGATATAAAAAGTAGTGGGAGGTGGCTGGCAGGAGTTCAAACTTCGGGGCTCTCAGCGATTTCGTAGGTAGTCGAGATTAAAGGCTTCCAGAGACTGTCTGTCTGATGTAACATGGCACGCTAACGTCACCTAGGGTGATGTGGACCCATGTTTGGCAAGCCACATGTAACATTGATTCATGCTTGTTACAAACCTCATATGCAGACTGGAATGTGACACATGTCTTCCATTAATAGGGCCACGAATCATCTCCTTTTACCACATGTCACCCCCATGGTGCATGGTTTTTTGACCAATGGCTAATGGGACCCCGAGAGTTCAGGAGTTAGAAACTCTAGGAGGTTTGGGAGGTTGGAATATATGCTCCAAAAGGGCCAAAGGTTGGAGCTACATGACAGGACCTCAAGAGTTCAGAACTTTGGTTGGTTTGGGAGGTTGGAATATATGTTCTAAAAGGGCCGAAGGCTGGAGCTACATAGCAGGACCTCAAGAGTTCCAGAGTTATGAACTCCGAGAAATTTGGGAGGTTGGAATATATCCTCCAAAAGGGTCAAAGGACGGAGCTACATGGCAGAACCTCGGGAGTTCGGAACTCTGGGAGGTTTGGGAGGTTGGAATATACACTCCAAAAGGACTGAAGGCTAGAGCCACGTGGCATGACTTCAGGACTTTGGAACTCTGGGAATGTTTTAGACATGGATAGGAAGGGCAAACGGCTAAAGGCTCGGTGATCACAAAGGCGTGAAGAACACCCCCTGTAACCACCTCTCCAGTGGCCATGTCATCGTTAAGAAAGGAAAACCATGGTCAAGTTCGTACCAGGTGGAATGGTATGAATGAGGTGAACCCACATGGGTGCCACGTGGCCTTTGACCAATCATGCATGAAGAGCTTCAGAAGGGCATAACTTCCCATCTAGAGATCAGATTTGAGCATGGTAACAGTTGTTGGAAATCTCTTGACGAGTATAAGGTGATGGAGACCTCGGGTAGAGGATTCAATATGATGGAGGAAAGTGAAATTTTGATACCCCATCCCTTAAAAAGGTACTTGAGGGGTTGGGTGTGTTACAATGGTTTTTTAGAAGGAAGCATCGACAATATTTTTGGAAAAGTATGCAAATGGATGGGCCAAAGTCTTTCATGTATAGATGTGGCATTTTGGACTATAACACTTAGCTTGCAATCAAGGGGAAAATCCCAATCAACTTTGTTATGTGGATATAATTTCCAATGGAAGAACAATATAGGATTTAGTGGATTTTGGTGCCTCACACAACTTCTTGAAGGAGGAGTTGGCAAGAAAACTTGGACTTAGAGTTGGATCATGTGGTGCTTCAATCAAGGTGATCAATTCTAAGGATAAGGCAATAGTTGGGGTTAAATCCACAAATCACATGTAGTTGGATAAATGGAAGGGCGATGCGGACTTTGTAGTATTGCATATGGATAACTTTGAGGTCATTATTGGGAAAGAATTCCTAAGGAGAACATAATCAATTCTCATGCCATTTGTGGACAAGTTAGTGTTACTTGGTAAAATAAAGACTTTTGTTGTGCACACAACCAGGAAACCAAATAGAAAGGTGTGGATTTATCTATATAGAACATGGAGAGGGAAACCATGCACCTAGAGTCTCAAATTTTTGTATCATTTATTGAATAAGTGGATGAGCGTGGACTAGGGATGCTTGTTTCACTAGCACTTTCCAGTGTGTTGGATGAGTTTGTAGATCATATGCATGATTCTTTTCCTAAAGTGATCCCACCTAGACACACCTTTGACCATCGTACTGAGCTTGAACTGAGGTTTCAACCTACAACTAGGGCTCACTATTGACTTTCTGGACTTGTGTTGGAAGAGTTGAGCCAATAGTTGACTACGTTCATCAACACTTGCTTCATAAAAAATTATAGGTCCCCATATTGTACACTAGTCCTCTTCCAAGGAGGAAGGACACACCAAAATTAAGGTTGTGCTTGGACTATCATGCATTGAACAAGCATGCCATCAAACATTTATACCTCTTACCTTTGGAAGCATATTGTTTTAACAAGTTGGATAACACTAAGGTTTTCTCGAAGTTGGACTTGAGCCAAGGATACTACCAAGTAAGGATTGTACAAGGAGATGAGCCAAAAACAACCTATGTGACAAGGTATGGAAATTTTGAATTTCTTGTTATGCCTTTCAGGTTGTGTAATGATCTAACTACCTTTTTCACATTAATGAAGGATTTGTTCAAACCATTCTTGGACATGTTAGTGGTTTTCTACCTATATTACATTGTGGTGTTTAGTGAGAACATGGAAGAACACAAGAGGCATTTGGAAGCCATCTTTGAGGCACTAAGGAAAAATCAGTGGTATTTGAAGAAGTCCAAGTATGTCTTTGGGTAGACCGAAATTATATTCTTTGGTCATTGGAAGGGAAAAGGATGCATCTTCATGGATACTACAAATATAATGGTGATTCAGGATTGGGAGGAACCAAGAACAATGCATAAGGTAAGAAGTTTCCTTGGTTTGGCTAATACTAACACATATTTGTTGAAAGTTACTATGACATTTTGGCACTGCTTAGTGATTTGTTGAAGAATAAAAAACCATGGAATTTGATGGAGAAGTGTTAGGAAACATTTTGCGAACTAAATAATAGATTTATGTCAACACATGTGCTAAAGATGCCATACTTTGAGCTGTTCTTTGAAGTGTAGACAAACACTTCATATTTTTCCATTAGATGAGTTTTTCCATAGGAAGGTCATCCAAGGGCCCATGAGAGCAGAAATCCATAGGATAGTGAATGGAGGTACCTCGTCCATGAGAAAGAGATGACTATATCCATACATTGCCTACAAGAATGGAGGCACTACCTGCTAGGTAAATCATTTGTTGTGAAGACATGCAATATGGAAACAAGTTATAACTTTGCTACCAAATTGAAGTCGTCACCTAAGGAGGCATGGTGGAAAGACTTGTTGGCATAGTTTGACATGACCACTGAGTATTGAAAAAACAAGTTGAATGCAACAACCTACACCTTAAGTAGGAAGGCACAACATGTACCCTAATAGGAGGATGATTTGTCGGTGCCTATGGGTAATTAAGCACAATGTTTTCACAAACTTGCAAGAGAATATAAAGAGGGATTACACAAGGGTCCCGCAACTTTTAACATCATGAAGTACACGAAGGAGGGAAAACCAAGAAAGTTTTGGATGGACAATGTATTTTTGTACTTTGGTGATCACATCTATGTGCCTAAGTCGCCTAACCTTCAAAAGGAACTCTTGAGGGAGTGCCATGCTTCACTTTGGGATAGAAACCCAAGACAACAAATGATAATGGCATTGTTCGAAAGAGGTTACTACTGGGAATGTATGAGGCAAGATATGGAAGAATATGTTTAGAATGTTTTTGTGTGCCAACAAGACAAGGAAGAAACCAGAATGCGGGAAAATTCAATCCAAAATTTGCTTGTGCCAGAGAGACATTAGGCAGGTGTCTCTATGCACTTCATCACTCGATTTCCATTCTCACAAGGATATCATGGGATTTTGGTTTGGTTGACCGACTCTCCAAGTATGCAATCTTCATTCCAATGAAGGCATTGTGTGCAATGGAAGAAGTTTCAAATTTGTTCTTTAAGAATGTTGTGAAGTACTGGGGTCTACCATTGAACATTGTTTTGGATAGAGATACAAGGTTCATGGGGTGGTTTTGGACATAGTTGTTCAATATTGTTGGAACCAAGATTCTAATGAGTTCAAGTTATCATCCGCAAACCGATGGGAAGAAAAAATATACCAATTGCCTTTTGGAGGACTGCCTAAGGCATTTTGTTCATGTAGACCACTCAAATTGGCTAAAGTTGTTGGATGTATCCCAATTCACTTACAACATGTAAAAAAAAATCGCAACAAATTATTGTCTATATGAGTTGATAAATGGACAACAACTATTGGCACCCAACACAATTATGAAAGGTTACTATGGGTGCAACCAATCAGCCTTGGGGTTCATGAAAGGATTGCAAGACATATTGGAAATGGCTTGTGTTCAGTGGATGAATGTAGTAGAAAGAATAAAGTGTTCGGAAGATCATGATAGGAGGGAGGAAGATTTTCAAGTTGGTGAATTGGTCTTACTTGATATGCACAAAGAACAATTTAAGGCATCGAGTTGCATGTATGGTGCTTTTCTATGACAATTTGAAGGACTATTCAAGGTACTTTAGTGTTAGAATATTCAAGAATACTAAGGGGGTGGGGTGAATCAATATAGAGTTATTTCAAAACATTTAACCTTCAAGTAATACATAAGAATTAACCATTCATCATCACATAAACTCATACACATTGCACACATATTTTTACGTGGAAACCCAACTAGGAGAAAACCACATAAACTTTTCTTAAGTAGCTTCAAGATTTTACAAGCACCAACTTGAAGGAACCACCTATTACACATTGAAATTACTCACTTCAATAGTGTCACAAGTGTCGTCATTACAAGTGTTGCAAGTGTCGCATTTTTCTCATAAGTGTTGCAAGTGTCAGGAAAAGCATACTGCCATAATGCCTATGTCGTACCTATAACGACATCAAGAGGACACTTGAAACACCTCAAACACTTGATTTGGAAGAAGAGGAATGGTTAACTAGAGTTATGTACCTCTTGTCATCTGAAAGAACCATTGAATTTGGGTTTTTAGAGGAGAGCGCTCCCCTATACCTCTCTCAGGAGTGTTGGCGCCCCCATATAGACTGTTAGGGAGCGTTATAATACTTCCTCTGCCATTTTGAAGGAGCGCTACTACTTTTGGGAGTGTTGGAACCCCCCTAAACCTTTCTAGGGAGCGTTATAATGCTCTGACACCCCTTTTGAGGGAGCGCTACCTATTCTGGGCAACAGTTGGTTTGTTGAGAAGAATGGGAGAAAGATCTTTTCAATCTTGGAAGGTAGTTGGATTCGAATCCCTGGTCCAACCATGATATTAGGGAAGATCCCTAACTCAAGGAGGAAAATCCTCAACTTTCCCCAAATATATCTCAAGTGGTTGAGCCTCTCTAAACCTATATAAGCAGGCTCTCTCATGGTGAAAAGAAAAAAGGATTAGAAGCATGAAACCTATGATCTCATAGGAAACACACAGTAAAGTGGAGGAGAATAATTAGTGACATTATCATCATTCTGATTATGGATATTTTGAAGCAAGGGTTAGACAAGGAGGACTTGATGAAGCTGTCGTGCTCGCATCTATGGTTGTAAGTTTCCTTCGTCATTGTTCTCATTAATATGACATGCTTGGCCTGTTTCTTTCTAGTTTGTGCTTAATCTCAAATGAACTTGTCTCTAAGTAGATAGATGTATTTTAAGCTAATCTCAACAAGGTAGGAAGTTGGTTGTATCTTCTTTGTCTACAGGGCTTATCGAGGAGTGAAATATTGGAGCTCAACTCGGACCGTGCAGGGACAAACATTGGTAAAAGGTACTTCTCTTCTCCTTCCTCCTTACACATTAGTTTATATAGACCTAAAAGGAAGTTAGTGTCCATGATAAGTGTCTTTTGTCTTAAGAGTTAAAAGTCTAGCTCTCAAGAGGAGATCTACCTGTCCGCAGGGAGATTTTCCTTCAACTGAAACTGACGACTCCACTGGGAAAGAATCAAAACTTTCTTAGTTTTGTTTTTCCTCATAGACCTTGTCTTACCCTTTGTTTTCTTAGGCCTTGTTCACCCCTTTATATATGATTGCACTTGCTGATTGAATCCTTAGTCCATCACATGCATCCTGATTGACAAAAAATTGACTGAGTTTTTGGTTTTTTTGACATTTTTCTAAGTTTTTGGAGCCTGGCGCCCCTGTGCCCATGTTAGCCCAGTGCCAGCACTCCCTAGAGGCCTTAAATAGAGATTTATAATGCTCTGGTGGCCCTTACACCAGAGCGCCAACCTCTCCTTGGAAAAAATACCTTCCAGAATTATGTTTTCTACAACTCAGTCTCTAGTTTTTGCCCTTGTCCAGCTTCTTGATGCTTCATTACATCTTCCTAATGACATTTGACCCTCTGTTTTCTGAGAAGTAGACACTTTTTTGTTCATATTTGGTGACCTTCTCTCTTATTTTGAGTCTTTTCTCCTGTTGAGAACTTGGAATCGATCCACTGCCTTTTTCTCTCTTGTCTGACTGACCATAAACTTTGGTGAAGGACATCAAAAGTCTATGAATCTTCTCATTTGGTTTTTTTTTTTAGGTCATTGTTCTTGAACATCTCTCTTTTGTGTGAATTGTTTGATTTTTCTTTGTTATCTTTTGTTTTCTGTTTGCTTCTTGTTTCGATCACAGCAAGAGGGTGTGTGTTGTGTGTGCGAAATCTGATCATACTTGTCTGAATCTCCTTGATCTGAAAGGGTAGTTGGTAGGAGAAGTTTTTTGCATTGAATTAATCATCATTTGCATACAAATGACAAAGACACATATTAGTGATTGGTTTTCATATTAGAAGGTATTTTTTAAAATGTTTTAGCATTGCATTGGATTCAATTGAGAACCAATTGATTGAGGACATTTCATATTAGTATTTGAAAGTGAAAACAACTCTTTCTATTTCCCTTAAAATAGGCGTTCATTGAAAAGAAATGATTGCTTATCATCTTTCATGCATACTTTTGGGAATTGAGTCCTCATTCCATCAGTTTCACTTTCGTGCACCCTTTGAGTAAAGAACAATTGTAAAATGAACGCTGATTAAAAATTATCTAGAACATTTTTTGTTTTTAGGATCTTCCACCAATAGTAGACTAGGGTTAGCACTTTGGATTAGGCTGTGAGTACAACTCTCCAAAGTTTTCAAAACAAACATTAGCATCCTGAGCTAGGGAGAGTCAAATCCAATTGTCGTATTGTTTTTCTAGGATCCCCCTCTCACACAGGGGTTACGCACGAGGTCACATTTGGGCGAATTACAGAGATTATCCCTCTATGGTTCAACTGTTTGTAGTGATCGGATCGTATATTGGGGGTCACTTGGAGGTATACCCACGATTATGTGTGGGAGCCTCTCGGGTTGATTTCGGACTTGTTATCTTGCCCATATGTTTCGGATCGGACTGTCGACTATACCTGCCCAGGGACTCACTGCGAATTGGTGTCTTTAGTTGCCATAATCTTTAGGTACTTACACAAGGTGACGGTGAAGGGAAGTCTCACTGTACCTGGAACAGACACTGGTCAAACTCACTTGGGCTCCTTGGAGAGTAAATTCAAAATTACTATGTGGAAGCTTGCACCAAGGTGAAAGTTCATTAAGCAGGTCGCCATTGTAACTGTTCCACCATTTCCTAGCCCCTTCTTGACTTGATCACGCGACATTGGATTTCATCACCAACTAGTACGATCATCGCGAGAAGTTTTGTTTGCTTGGTTGATTCCTAGATTTTATTAGCGTATGTTGTTTCTTTTTGTTAGTTGGCCCTAGATTTTCAGTGTGTTCTGTTTTTCTCCACAATTGAGCGCACAGATGATAAAGGTCTTCACCGATCACGTAGGATGCAAGGGTTTCCTCCAGAAGGCTATCAACCCTTACCTCCTAACCCGCCAGAAGACAACTATCGTAGAGAGGTAGAAAATCAATCCGACGCTGGAAGTGTTATTGCTCCTTCGTTAGATAACTTAGAAGGTGCTTTGGTCACGGTTGAAAATCCCACTACACCTGTGTCGGTAACTCCCCTCGAACCACTTTTGGTTCATTTAGACTCCCTTGGGAACATCATAGACAAAGAGATCCCATGATTACTAGAGAGGATCTTTACCGAAACATATATGGGATCCACAGAACCAATCTTTGGTGATGAGTATAGGACTCCTGTTTGTCCTAGCAGTAGATACCAATCCCACACCTGCTCGTTCTGTATGGAGGACTTCATCAGGACGTGATCTCTATGAAAATTTCAAATCCTTTCGACAACCCTTTCATCCCCATGGCCCTCCTAGTGAAACAGGACCATCCGGTCAAACCACGAATTACCCAGTCAATCAGGTTATTAACCCTACTTCTACACCATCACAAGTCCATCCTAATGCTGGACTCATCACCTCTACTCACCCCCAAAGCACTTCAATCTCTACCCCCGTTTCTACAAGCTTCTACTCTACAGCTCCACATGATCCTGCTAGGACATCTTCTCACCCGAGAACGTAGACCCCTGTTGGCCAAACACAACCGACTAGAGGGAAACCACCATCCAATGAACCTTTTCCTCTTGGAGGACTACCTTTCCATGGCAGGCCTACCCCTCCCGGGGGACAACCCCCTTTTTATGTTCCTCCTAGAGGGCAACCTCCATTTGCCAGTGATACCCCGATCATAAATCCATCACTGGAAGGGGGGCAACCCTTGTTTGCTGGAAACCCTTCACAATCCTAGGGAGTATCTTCAGGAGGCACTTTTACTCAACCCCATGTTGGGGGGCACTTGTATAATAACCCACTAGGAGGAGTATCCAATCATGTCCCTTCCAGAACATCTTAGGGGCAATCTTATCCAGGCAGCATCCCAAACACCACCTGGAGTTCTCCAGGACCACAGTCTTATCCTTCTCATGGGCCTCATGTGTATCCGCCTTCGGGATCTACTCCTTACTATTCTCAAGGGAAAAATGTTTATCCTCCTCACGAGTAAATAAATCAGCCGACCTATAATGTTCAGAACCCACCGGGTTATGCCATTGTTTCTCATGCACCATCGAATCCTTCTTATCCTGGCCAACAACAACCGTATGTAGGAGGACCTACTGGTTACAACTATCCACCTAACCCAATCTATGGTCCTACTAGTGTTCCTATGCCACACCAGTATCATTCACACATTAACCGACAGCTACCTTTTCTTGCGACTCTGGATCTCCCAGACTTGTCTCGGTTAACTAATGATCCTATTTCTCATTCACCGGTTTGGCCAGTCATTCCAGCTAAACTTCCTTCTGATATTCCAAAATTTGATGGAAACCCTGGCGAAGATTCGAACAACCATGTGATGAATTTACATTTGTGGTGTTCATCAAACTCCCTCATGGATGATTCTATACGTTTGCGTCTTTTCCAGCGAACACTTACCAGTTTAGCAGCAAAGTGGTATATTGAACTACCACGTGCTTCTTTTCATGATTTCAATTCCCTTGACATGTCTTTCCTCACGCACTTTCAACTACCTATTCGCTACGAGACGGGTACTGAACTCTTGACCTCCCATCGTCAAAATAAATCTGTGCATATCTATGACCATATTCATGAGTGGAGGCGACGACGAAGGATGATCAAGGCAGTCATTCCTGACATGCTATTGGCGGAATGGTTTACTAAATCACTGTTACCCCCAATCGCTCGCGATGTCACTATGGGTGGTGCAGTCACAGAGGAACAAGCCATTGCTCGGGCTCAATATTTAGATTTGGTTTATTCCCAATTTGGTACTTTGTATGATTTTCTTCCGAATGTTGCTCGAGCTAATACCGATCCATCCAAACCATCTTCCTCATCTATTGCGGATGGTATTATCGGTTCCATCAAAACTCAATCTATTTCCCAATCGCTCACACTCTCCTCTACCTCCCCCCAAAATCATATCTCTAAGGTGAATGCAATTCAATCTGCCCCTTCACAACAATCCGGAGGTAAGAAGAAGACAAAGAATAAATCAAAAAATAACAATGAACAAACAAAAAATCAAGCTCAACCACCTGCTACCGAAAAGAAACCACAACGAAAACTGAAATTCTCACGTATCATTTGTGGTGACGATCACTACAGTCGAGATTGTCCACTTTGCAATGAAGTAGCAAAAATTTTCCAAGGAAAGTCACAACCCATTGTGCTTACTTAGCCTTTTCCACAACAACAATCCATGGTTGCTCAAACCCCCTCTCCTGGGGGTAGTTCTAGCGATCCTTGTGATGAGGCCTCATTGAGTGCACATATTTATATGTTTAATGGGATCAATTTGACCACTTGATCTAAGACATATGACACACCAAGTAACCCTGACAAAGGAAAAGACACCAACAGTGCTGGTACTTTACCGGATCTATCATTGTCCTCCGTCATTCTGCCATCGGTTAATCCTCTGTCTAGTCCACTTCAGATTGAGAAACCCATGTTCGACTCTATCTCATGCCCTCCTAAGAGCACTATCTGCAAAGCTACCTTTAATCCTAGTTCACATGCCACCTAGAACTACAACATTGTTGAAGATTTGGCTCAAGCACCGTGTGTTATGTCTGCGTTAGAAGTTCTACAGCACTGCCCCAGTCAATGTAGAATGATCTTGGCCGCTCTTGGCACTATTTATCCTAAGTCGTCCAATCAGATCATGTTCAACCTGGACAATTATGCGTCTCGACTCTCCCACAAACTTGCTTTCCAAGTTGATGTTGTTGTTCACAATCAACAAATCCACCGAACTATTCTGGATGAGGGAGCCTCGACTTGTGTCATGTCTTTGGCATGTTGGAAAGGTTTAAAATCACCAACACTCAAAAAATCCCCAACGATGTTACGCACCCTCGACGGGTGAGGTTTTCATCCCCATGGGCTTTTACAGTTCCTGCCCATCCAATTGGGTGGCAAAACTGTTACTGTTGATGTCGAGGTGGTCGATGCTCCCCTCGATTACAACTTGTTACTTGGAAGAAGTTGGTTTGATGCTATGGCTATCGTTGCCTCGTTAGTTTTTCGATGTGTCCAATTTCCTCATCAGGGCAAAATTGTCATTGTTGATCAGTTGGATTTCTGCACGACCAATGCTCACGTTCCCACTACCAACAATATTCCTTTCTTGGGAGACCACAAGATCATGTATGAAAGTTTTGGTGTTGGCTTACTGAAAGATTCTAGCCTCATGGGTACCTTCCCTACACCACTTCCACTGACTACACATCATATTTCCACCATCGATATGATTTCAACCGCGGCTTATCAATCTTTGAAATCATATGACCCTTGGATTGTACCTTGTCCATTGGAATTCGATGCACTAAGTTACACCATGCCACTTGTCCAACCGAAACATCATACGTTTCTATCCCATCCGCTTCTCCCTCGTCGAATGACCAACATCTATTAGTGCCTGATGTTTCTTTGATGCAATCATGATTGAGTTCCTTGTCGTCCGCAATCGACTGCCTTTCCCCAATTTTTCCTTTTGATGAATCTATTCCGGAAATGCTTCGTATTGACAAGTTACCTCGGGATCATAACCGTCACCGATCCTCTTTTCTTCCCCCTCGTGAAGAAATTCGGGAAGGTCTACAGTCTATCTCCCCTCCTAGTGTTGATTTTTCATTATCTCCCATGATTTCAACTTCCGATGATTTGGATCCGGTAGTAGACATGGTGATTTCTTCGGTGGGATTATTGGAGCCTAATCTCCTTACTCCTATCATGACCCTCGATATGTGTTCCTTCCCGAGTGATTATCTTCCATCTAGCGAATATCTCCTGGAGGCCATGACCGAGTTTTGTCCCTTGACATGGTATCCTTCCAGAGCGTTATCCTCTCGGAAGCTATGATCAGGACGAAACCACGAGCATAGTTTCTCTTCTCTGTGGCAAGCTCATTAAAACATGAAACAGAGGCCCTGAGCATAGTTCTTTTCCTATGTCAAGCTCATTAAAAAATGAAACAGTCACCTCTCTTGAACCTTCTTTTCATCCACCCTTCTCCTTTTTCTCATCTACTAGAGCAATTGGTAACAATCTCAAAGTCGGTGAATGAATTGAAGCTTAGAGGGCATGTCTCCAACCTTTGATTATATTTCTGGAGTTAAGCCACTAGATTTCAAGCTGGGGGCATACCGAGCTTAATCTTTGTTCTTTCTCGTGCTCAAAAATACATGAGAATGCATCCAGGTAAAATTTTATCTCTTTTTCGGACCTGTATGGACACACGAAAAAGGAACCCCCTAGAGTCTCCTTTAAGCTCTTTTCAGACTCTCTAAACATGAAAAGATTGCCGAGTGATCTTGCTTCCTTTCCCACTCGTTAAAAGGTTTGAAAGGGCATCTTTCGAGTGATAATTTATCTCCTTTTCAGCCTCGCGAGACTAACATTATGAAAAAGGACAACATTGGAGTCACCTTTAAGTTTGATCTAAAATTGAAGTAGACTTGATAAACTTGATTAAATTAAATTTGCAAGTGAAATGTTATGTGTTTAATGAAACAAGATCAATTTGCAACACATATTAAAGGATTACTTATGTAGAAATAAACATAGACAGCATCAGAAATCATTGAACATCAGACATAAACACAGCAACTTGATAAAGGAGTTCACCCCACTCCGGGCTACATCTCCTGGTCCAGCCTCCAAATGGATCTTTTATATTAAATTGCTCAAAGTGCTTAAAAATAAGTCTTATAGTGCTCAAATCAACAAAATGACTGCTCCAATGGCTCCACAGCGTCCCAAAACCCCTGTCTAGGCTCTGATGGCTCCTGAAACGGTCGAAAAATGAGAAAGATATGCCTCCTTGAAGCTCCTCCTCCAACTTTGTTGTCTCTAGTTCTACAATTTGCACCCTTGTCTCCCAACCTGGCACACACGCTCATTTAAGCGTAAAGAACCCAGACCCGTACGCAACCGTGCACTGGTACAAACCGTAGAACGGTTAGGGCGCCTCCAGCGCTTAACCGCCTCGGCATTCGGTCATATGCTCATGCAACCATAGGTTGGGCGCAAAAGTCGTTGGCCCGTTTCAAAACTGTGCCAATGGAGTTAACTGCACATTAAACAATGTATTACATAACATAAAACCCCACGCAATACAAACCCACACGCATTAAGTATTATGGGTCGCGGGTTCAAAACCACGCGCCAACACCCAAATACATTACAATGTATAAACAATATTCGCGCGCCTTTTTTAATACACGGCCATGTAATAATGTAATATATGTTATATATAAAACATTGCAATAAATTACAATGCAACACGCCAGCATTCGGAGCCCCGGTCACATATGTGGTAATGGAACCATGGGTCGGGGCTTAAGCCCCGACCCGCGCCCTTTTCCAACTTAGCACATATCCAAACTTAAATACAAATACGTTGGACCATATAACAAGGAACAAAGGTGGGTTAATTGGCTAGCGCATATATGTTAAGACTTTGGCTATGGGAGAGGTCGCGGGGTCGAACCCCGTGAACCCATACATTTTACAATAATAAACCAACCCAATAGCCAGTGATACAATGACATGTGGCGTCAAATGGTTGGGCCACGTGTCCACACAATATTGGCCATAAGTGACACGTGTCAACCTCCAATTCGTTGACAACACAACCAATACAAATGCACCATGTCCTCTGCCACGTCATCAATATGGTACGACCCTCCACATGGCCGTACGGACTGTACGGACAGGTACAGTCAGCGTCCCAAATTTTTGCATGTTTGACTTGGCGGTCAAATCGCGATATCTCCTCCATACGGACTCTGTTCGCGAAAATAAATATACCGTCGGAATCAGGAAAATGAGACGGACGCAATAGCACTATTTTCGTCTCAATCTGAGCACTTTGAAAATTGAGCAAATTTTGATCCCCTGATCACACCTCCCCATTAGGAAGCTTTTGGACCACCAAAAGACTATCTCAGTCTATGTGAAGATGAGGGTAGAGTTCCCTCACCCTTCCAACCTCAATCCACTTGGCCTTGCTTGGATTCGTCCCTTTAAGACCAATTCGCAAATACTCCACATCTCCCCGCTTCGAAGTCCTCATCCTTCTGTCAAGTATGGTGTCTTCCTGCAGTTCTGTTAGATATTCTGGAGAAAAATCATCTATGGAAGGAATCTGAACATGCTCTCCTTGATCATTAATCAACGGAGGCTCATACAACTTCAANATGCTCTCCTTGATCATCGATCAACGGAGGCTCATACAACTTCAAATTATCAACATTCACAACTGCATACATCTGCATATATGGAGGCAAATCTAAACGAAAAGCATTATTACCAACTTTATCGATAATCTTGAAAGGACCATATCGAATTGGTTTCAACTTTTTATCTTCTCCTTTAAGCCTCTCCTTGCTGATGTAAAGCCACACTTCATCACCAACTTCGAAACTGTGATCAACTTGATGCTTTTCATGTCTCGCTTTGTACTTGGCCTGACTCTTCTCCAACTGCTCCTGCACCACCTGATGTATCGATTGAATTTGTTCGATGAACTTCTCTGCCCGATCAATATCATATTGCCCATCAACAGCAATATCTTTCCCAAAGATAAAATCTAAGGGTGACTTGGGCAAATAGCCAAAACAAGTCTCAAATGGAAACATATGAGTCGAAGAGTGCTTGGCTTGATTGTACGCATGTTGAACATAGTGTAAATGCTCATCCCAAAGCTTAGGATGCTTGCTGCA
>JASDQU010105619.1:125646-137164 GCA_032191745.1 Picea mariana
CTTGTCACCACCGCCTCCCTTATTCATTGAAGGGTTGGAGCCTTCACCCTGCAACATCATGTATCCCATCATGACCTTCATCATATCTTTCATCTGCATGAGAGTCTGCCTGAGGTCTTCTCCTTCATATGGAACACGTTCATGATCATCTGCATGTGCCATGCTTGGTGAATGTATCTATGCAATCTGCGGTGAACGAACCTGCTTCCTCCTCGTCGGATAAGAACTTGGCTCCACAAGTTGACCTTCTCCTCGTGTGAGTTTCAACCTTGTGAGCATCACCAACAAAACTTGCAAACAATATCAAGTCTTCAAAACCTTTGCTATGATACCAACTTGATCTAAAATTGAAGTAGACTTGATAAAATTGATTAAATTAAATTTGCAAGTGAAATGTTATGTGTTTAATGCAACAGGATCAATTTGCAACACATATTAAAGGATTACTTATGTATAAATAAACATAGACAGCATCAAAAATCATTGAACATCAGACATAAACACAGCAACTTGATAAAGGAGTTCACCCCACTCTGGGCTACATCTCCTGGTCCAGCCTCCAAATGAATCTTTTATATTAAATTTCTCAAAGTTCTTAAAAATAAGTCTTAAAGTGATCAAATCAACAAAATGACTGCTCCAATGGCTCCGCAGCGTCCCAAAACCCCTGTCTAGGCTCTGACGGCTCCTGAAACGGTCGAAAAATGAGAAAGATATGCCTCCTTGAAGCTCCTTCTCCAACTTTGTTGTCTCTAGTTCTACAATCTGCACCCTTGTCTCCCAACCTGGCACACACGCTCATTTAAGCGTAAAGAACCCAGACCCGTACGCAACCGCGCACTGGTACAAACCGTAGAACGGTTAGGGCACCTCCAGCGCTTAACCGCCTCGACATTCGGTCATATGCTCATGCAACCATAGGCTGGGCGCAAAAGTCGTTGGCCCGTTTCAAAACCGTGCCAAACGAGTTAACCGCGCATTAAACAATGTATTACATAACATAAAACCCCGCGCAATACAAACCCACGCGCATTAAGTATTATGGGTCGCGGGTTCAAAACCACGCGCCAACACCCAAATACATTACAATGTATAAACAATATTCGCGTGCCTTTTTTAATACACGGCCATGTAATAATGTAATATATGTTATATATAAAACATTGCAATAAATTGCAATGCAACACACCAGCAGTCGGAGCCCCGGTCACATATGTGGTAATGGAACCATGGGTCGGGGCTTAAGCCCCGACCCGCGCCCTTTTCCAACTTAGCACATATCCAAACTTAAATACAAATGCGTTGGACCATATAACAAGGAACAAAGGCGGGTTAATTGGCTAGCGCATATATGTTAAGACTTTGGCTATGGGAGAAGTCCCGGGGTCGAACCCCGCAGACCCATACATTTTACAATAATAAACCAACCCAATAACCAGTGATACAATGACACGTGGCGTCAAATGGTTGGGCCACGTGTCCACACAATATTGGCCATAAGTGACACGTGTCAACCTCCAATTCGTTGACAACACAACCAATACAAATGCACCATGTCCTCTGCCACGTCAGCAAGATGGTACGACCCTCCACGTGGCCGTACGGACTGTACGGACAGGTACAGTCAGCGTCCCAAATTTTTCCCTGTTTGACTTGGCGGTCAAATCGCGATATCTCCTCCATACGGACTCTGTTCGCGAAAATAAATATACCGCCGGAATCAGGAAAACGAGATGGACGCAATAGCACTGTTTTCGTCTCAATCCGAGCACTTTGAAAATTGAGCAAATTTTGATCCCCTGATCAAAGTTCTTTTCAGACTCTCTAAACATGAAAATATTGTCGAGCGACCTTGTTCTCTTCACGCTCGTTAAAGTATTTGAAGAAAACATCTATCGAGTGATAGTTTATCTCTTTTTCGGTCTCATCAGACTACTTTACAAAAAAGGAACTGAGAGAGTTCTCTTTTAAGTTTTTTTCCAGACTCTATAATCATGAAAAACCTTCGAGTTACCTATCTTTGGACTCGTTAAACAAAACATCGACAGGACCATATGGGACCGAACCCTTACTTTTTCCAGTTCGTTAAACAAAGGAAGAGGAACTTACCGAAGGTGATTTATATTGAGCATGTGTTACCCTCCTCAAGCTCGTTAAATTAAAAAGAGGTACTCATCTATCTAGATGGGGAGGGAAATTGAAAGAAACAAGCCAAGCAGTTTTTGAGAACATTACCAAGTAACTCTTAGAGTCGCCCTTGAACACAGCACTTTATATTTATGCACATATTAATCCACTGAGCCTCTGGACTGAGCCAATCCTTTGAATTTATGTCACTCCTTTGGGTCACCCGATGTAAGTCACAGTAGCCACTGCATCATCAAGTTTCGGTCCATGTCATGTTTCTGCTATTGTGCCTCAGTGTTCAAGGGAAGTATCTGCCTCGAAGTCAGCCATCACAAATATCTTGTCTCAATACTTGTGTCAGTCCATGTTCATTTGATCTACCAATTACATCTCTATGTATGTTTCATGTCGTTGATGGGGGATACATCAAGGCCCTCCTTCGACGAGTCTATTCTTGTCGACTTCAACACATTATCCAGGGACTAGAATTAGAAGCCAATTAGTACTTTGGGACCTGCATGCCTCAATGGCAGGCCTCCTCACATTCGACAGTGGGTTTACATCATTGACCTCTGATCGGATGATTCCACGGATGTTCGACTTCAGCTCATCCATTCACATTCGTTGGAATGTACTAGGGTACCTTGGGAATCATTGACATTAATGATGATTTCCCTCGCGCTTGTTAACAGTTTGCATCATTGACTGGTAATCAAGTGGTTTCTGCCATGTTCGACATCAATACATCTATTCACATGGTTAGATTCATACTACATCAGGATCGGTAAGAAGACCTTGGGTTGAGTGATCACTCTGATATGTACTTTGCTCAGGTTGTGACGAAATTTCTCTTGAACAATGACACATATACTGTCACATAGATCCACTTTGTATTGGTCGTGTCTATGTCTTGTCATCTTGTATATCCACTATGTATTCTTCATGGCTACGATCAGTTCAGGTCATAAGAGTATAAATCCACACTGTATCCTTGGTGGCTATACCTTTTATCAATACCATTATGGATCCGCAGTGTATTTTATGGCAGCCATATCTTGCAAGTCTTGATCACCCAAGCATAGGTATGCCTGCCTTGGGTTTGAAACATGTCATAATATTGTTGGATGTTTTTGTGAAGCTTCTGTCAGGTTTTATGTGTCTATACCCTTGCTTGAAAGTCTACAAACCATTTCAGTTATCAGTTCTTGTCTTCTAACTTCATACTTTGGGGGGCAATCTGTTACACATCGAAATTACTCACTTCGATAGTGTCGCAAGTGTCGCCATTACAAGTGTCGCAAGTGTCACATTTTTCTCATAAGTTTTGCAAGTGTCAGGAAAAGCATACTGCCATAATGCCTATGTTGTACCTATAACGACATCAAGAGGACATTTGAAACACCTCAGACACTTGATTTGGAAGAAGAGGAATGGTTAACTGGGGTTATGTACCTCTTGCCATCTGAAAGAACCATTGAATTTGGGTTTTTAGAGGAGAGCACTCCCCTATACCTCTCTCAGGATTGTTGGCGCCCCCATATAGACTGTTAGGGAGCGTTATAACACTTCCTCTACCATTTTGAAGGAGCGATACTACTTTTAGGAGTGTTGGCGCCTCCTTAAACCTTTCTAGGGAGCGTTATAATTCTATGACACCCCTTTTGAGGGAGCGCTACCTATTCTAGGCAGTAGTTGGTTTGTTGAGAAGAATGGGAGAAAGATCTTTTCAATCTTGGAAGGCAGTTGGATTCAAATCCCTAGTCCAGCCATGATCTTAGGGAAGATCCCTAACTCAAGGAGAAAAATCCTCAACTTACCCCAAAGATATCTCAAGTGGTTGAGCCTCTCTAAACCTATATAAGCAGGCTCTCTCATGGTGAAAAGAAAAAAGGATTAGAATCATGAAACCTATGATCTCATAGGAAACACACAGTAAAGTGGAGGAGAATAATTAGTGAAGTTATCATCATTCTGATTGTGGATCTTTTGAAGCAAGGGTTAGACAAGGAGGACTTGATGAAGCTGTTGCGCTCGCATCTACAGTTGTAAGTTTCCTTCGTCATTGTTCTCATTAATATGACATGCTTGGTCTGTTTCTTTCTAGTTTGTGCTTAATCTCACATGAACTTGTCTCTAAGTATATAGATCCATTTTAAGCTAATCTCAGCAAGGTAGGAAGTTGGTTGTATCTTGTTTGTCTATAGGGCTTATCGAGGAGCGAAAGATTGGAGCTCAACTCGGAACGTGTAGGGACAAACACCGATAAAAGATACTTCTCTTCTCCTTCCTCCTTACACATTAGTTTATATAGACCTAAAATGAATTTAGTGTCCATGATAAGCGTCTTTTGTCTTAAGAGTTAAGAGTCTAGCTCTCAAGAGGAGATTTACCTATCCATAGGGAGATTTTCCTTCATTACCACCCACTCCTTGAGTTTTCCAAAAACTTGTTGGAAGGAGATACCAATCCCCTTGGAATATTTTAAATGATGATAAAATATCAAATCAACATTCAACTACAATCCAAAAAGCAGTTCTTAAATATGCACACAAAACTACTCAGAACTGTACCTCAAATATGCAAACTTGTAAGATTTTCCACGAGCTCAATTTTTAGTTTATGATTCTAAAACGTGGGCCTCGTATATTAGGATGTTTTGTCCTTCTAATTCCACAAGTGGAATTCGATTTGGACCTACCAAGTTTCATATAAAACCATTTTATCTCGAACACTTGTTTGGGACTAGTTTCTGGATTAGTCACAAATCCTTACTTCCAACAAGTATAACTTTGTACCTGTAATGAATCAAGATCTGAAACTTGCATCCAATATTCTTCTATATCTTCTATGAAATTCCTCCAAGTTTTTCTCCTTGAATCATTCCCCCAAAAACATTATCTTGAAAATGGCAAGATGACTCGTTTTGAAGAAGAAACCCTAGTTTTAAAAACCTCAACTTCCACTGAGTATACATCCAAACATGTAATGAATCAATACTTGAAATTCGTACTAAATATTCTTTTCTATATCTTTTGAAACATCTCCAATTTTTTCTATCTTAATCATTCTAGAAAAGAAGTTATATAAAAAATTCCAAGATGATTTTTAATGAAAACCCTAGAACAAATCATCACAAGACTTCATCTTCCCTTGGAATTTCGCCCTTATTCACTTCATCTTCACTTGAAAATTCACTCCTCTAGGCTGAAATTCACTCCTATTCCTTGGCTAGGTCGAATTGGTGTGATCCAAATGCCAAATGAGGCTCCTCTTATTTATACAATTCTTCTCCACATGACGGGGTGTGACCAAGGGTCACAACTTTTGGGTTGCACCTCTTCCTTAAGGATCACCGACCTTAGGGGCTTCTTTACTTTACTTCAAGGGATTCTTCTCTTATTTTTAAGGGATTCTTCACTTGACTTTAGGGGATTATTCACTTATTTTAAGGGATTCTTCAAGGTTCCTTCAAACTCCATTTGTGTACAACTCAAAGTGGGCATGTAAAAACAACCACATGTTATCTCATCCTGTGAGGGCCATGCTTAAAAGCTACGCCATAAGGGGACCACTTTGTCAAGCATCCTTCAAGGATATTCAAGGATTCTTCAAGTGGACACATCATCATCACTTTTAGGGGCTTCTAGAATTTTCTTTAGGAATTCTTTTAATGTTGAAATCAGTGACAACCAATTTTCCAACAATCTCCCCCTTTGGCATTGATGGAAACTTAGTAAAACAACCATACTTCCCCTTGTCTTTGTGCTCTGATCCCAATGATTGTATTGTCCTCTTGTATTCATGTTGAATCCCCATGCATTCATGCTTCTGGTTTTACTATTTTTCTCTCCAATTTTGACATCAATGGAAAAGGGTAGCTCCCTTTGACAATATTCCCCTTTTTGTTCTTGCAAAAGATTATGGAAATCAATTTGGAGCATAAATTACTCATAGTTTTTGTCGAATATACTCAAAGGTATCCCTAGGAAGAGGCCTTGTGAAGATGTTTTCAATCTGTTCATTTGTCCCAATGTACTCCAACTCGATATTATTTTCTATGACTTGTTCCCGCAGAAAGTGGAACATAATAGGAATATGTTTGGTCTTGGAATGCATTACTGGATTCTTGGATATGTTTATAACATTTGTGTTGTCAAAGAGTATCAAAATAGGCTCATCATGTCTCACTTGTATGTCTTGCAGGGTTTTCTTCATCCAGAGAATCTGAGTACAACATGTTGTTGTGATATATTTTGCTTCTGTTGTGGATAAGGATACTGCATATTGCGTCTTGCTCAATCAGGACACTAAGAAATCACCTAAGTAGAAATTTTCTCCACTTGTACTTATTATGTCATCAATTCTTCTTGCCCAATATGCATCCATCCAGGCGACCATATTTAACTCATTTCCTTTTGGATACCATAGCCAAATATTTGGTGTTCCTTTAAGATATATGAGGATCCTTTTCACTGCTAGAACATGGGTTTCCTTTGGTGTTGCTTGAAATATTGTGACCTATCCAACTGATTTCATTACATCTGGTCTTGAAGCTGTCACATAGAGTAGGCTACCAATCATTGACCTGTAGATTCTTTTATCCACTTCTTTAGATTCATCATCTTTTCTCAACTTGCAACCGATAACCATAGGAGTACTCACAGGTTTACAATCTTCCATTTTTAACTTCTTTAACACTTCCTTGATGTACTTGGTTTGGGAAATGAAAATTCCTTCATCTAGCTGAGATTTATGGAGTCCCAAGAAGAAATTCAACTCCCAAAGTAGGGAAATTTCAAATTCATTATGCATATCCTTGGAAAAATTCTCACTCAATATATCATCATCACTTCCAAAGATGATGTCATCAACATACACTTCAATAAAAAACATATTGTCTTGATCCACTTTTATGTAGAGGTTACTATCTGCATTTCCCCTTATAAATCCTTGTTGCTATAAGTACATGTCCAATATTTAGTACCAAGCTCTCAGAGCTTGCTTAAGTCCATACAAATATTTCTTCAATCTGCAAACATAATCTTCCTTTTCTGATAGTAGAAACCGTTCGGGTTGTTATATGTAGACTTCTTCTTCTAATTCTCCATTTAGAAAAGCCGATTTTATGTCCATCTGATATACTTTGATCATTTTGGAGCATGCATAAGGCAAGAACATTTTGATTTCTTCCATTCTCTCCATAGGAGCAAAGGTTTCTTCAAAATCTAATCCTTCAACTTGAGCATATCCATTGCACACTAGTCTTGCTTTGTTTCTGGTGACTTATCCATCTTAGTTTATCTTGTTTCTGAAGACCCATTTTTTCCCAATCACATTTTTGTCCTTTGGTATTGGAAATAGTTCCCATGTCTCATTCTTCTCTATTTTATTTAGTTCTTCTTCCACAGCCTTGATCCATTGTTCATCATTTCTGGCTTCCTCAAAGTTACTAGGTTCAACTATGGACAATAATGAAAAATGTCCTTGTTCATGTGTCTATGCTTTCCTTCTTCTTCTTGTTTCTATTCAGAAACTTCTATATCCAATGATTTGTTCTGGTGGATGATTCTTCTAAACCCGGTGGTTAAGTTTCCTACAAGGTGTCTGAAAAATCTTACTGATTGTTTTATTCTTGTTCTGCTTCTGCCTGCTTCTCTTCTTCTTGTTGTTCTTCTTCTTCCTCTTCTTCTTTCTTTGGTTCTTAATTTTCTTTTTCTTAAAATATGTAGAACTTATATGATTTGATTTTGAATGAATACCCAAAAAATATGCCTTTATACACCTCGAAGTCAAATTTTTCAATCTTCTTGCCTTACCATTTTAGGTAACACTTGCTTCAAAACACTCTAAAGTGCTTGACATTGGTCAATCTTCCTTTCCATAACTCATATGGAGTCTTATCACTATTAATTATTGTTATCTCCAATTTATAGGGATAACTAATAGATGATTTCTCAAGGCCCTTAGGTTGCAGACATGGAGTACTGAGAGACAGATGATCGACAACGTCCACATGTGCAGACAAAGATCCACTTCACCACCACACATCCTGGATTTATCATGATGGAATTCACCGTATGAACTTACTTCCAGAAGACAATGAGTCTTAATCCATGAGGTACAAGTCAAGTATTGTGGTAAGGGTCACTTTAATACTTGAGTCATTTGACTATGTTGCATTTAAAGTTTCTTTTGATTATAGAACGTATTGTTGGAAATTATGTTTGTCGCCTTGTTTCACCTTGGAGGTTGACATTGCACCCTAGTAAGTGGTCACCCTTAGGGATGGGTTTTCTACTAGGAGGTGTTGGTTGTGGATCCTAATTATCTTCCTAATTCATAGTCAATTTGGACCATTCATTATAAGGTCACATATCTAATGGTAGAATTTATGTTAGGGTTTTTTTCCCTAGAAGGCAACCCTCTTTTATGAGGGAATTATATTGCGGCTATGTATTATTTCGAATATTGTATTCCGAGAGAGGATATTGTGAGAGAAAGAAGAGGAAGTTACAACGGGTGTGTTGTGGGTTGTATCCCTTCATTTTGTTGGATAATAAAAAGGAAGGACCTAACAATTTATCCAGTGGACGTACCCCACACTGGGTGAACCACGTATATCTGTATCTATTGTATTGTGTATCATATGTGTTTTATTTCCACATTTGTTTTATTTTATTTCTCCACAATCATGTTTTTCTAACAACTAGTATCAGAACAAAAGGTAACTCGCAGGAAAAGAGGGTTCCTAGTTCAAGTGGGAGCAATGGAGAAAGATGGAAAGTTTAGGTTCGAGAAATTTAATGACCAAAACTACCAGTTATGGAAGATGCAGATGAAATATTATTTATATCAGAAGCATCTATTCCTACCATTCGGAATATTAGCAAATAAGTCGACGACCATGAAGGATGAAGAATGGGAGGTTCTTGACAGAAAGGCACTAGGAACGATATGACTGAGCCTGGAAGCATCGACGAATTTCAATATTTCAAAGAAAAGACAACGAAGGATCTGATGGACACATTGGATAAACCGTATGAAAAACCCTCAATGTCCAATAAGGTATTTCTAATGAAGTGATTATTTAATATGAAGATGTTAGAAGGTGGGTCTGTTGTAGATCATTTAAATGAATTTAAAAAGGTTACTAATCAACTAAGTTCTGTAAAAGTGGACTTTGATGTTGAGGTCAGGGATCTTCTAATCCTATGCTCATTGCCAAAAAATTGGAATGGTTGTAAGTAACTTTGTCTCTAGTTCAAACACTATAAAATTTGATGATGTTGTTGGTGTTATCCTTAGTGAGGAAATGTGATGGAAAAACACACGTGAGACATCAGGTAATGCGTTGACCATGGAGAACAGGTAATACAAAAGGATAGAGGAAAGGGATCAGGGAACTGTGGGAATTCTAGGAAGGACAAATCCAAATCCAAACTGGGAAATATAGAGTGTTGGAATTATGGGAAGAAAGGACATATGAAGAAAGACTGCAGAGCTCGAAAGAAACAAATAGATGGACAACATGAGAAAAATCAGAAAGCAAATGTAACAAGTGATGTGTTACAATATGCTTTGATTCTTTCTATAGATAATATTTTTGAGTCTTGGGTAGTAGATTCAGGGGCTTCATTTCCTGCCACACCCCATAGGAAACTTTTTCTAGATTATGTTCAAGGTGATTTTGGACAGGTTCATTTGGGTGATGATGCACCGTGCAAAATTGTTGGAATGGGTAAGGTACAAATAAATAAAAGGAATGGAAACCCATGGTTTTTGAAAGAGGTAAGACATGTTCCAGATCTAAGGAAAAATCTAATTTCAATAGGACGGTTGGAAAGTGAAGGATGTATATCTATATTTATAGATAACATGTGGAAGGTCACCAAAGGATCACTGGTGATAGCAAAAAGAGAGAAGGTAGGTACATTGTATTTATGTACTAGTGTAATATGCCAGATATAAAAAGTATGCAGAACAAAAATAAAATGCTAGAAATGGCAGATAAACAACAATATAGCCAAAACAACACCACAATAACACTGAAATGATATCAGAATAACACCAGAAAGAGCACTTTGATTTTGGGAGCAATGTTCACTTGCCTCTTCGAGAGGGAAACCTCCAGTCGAGAAGAGATATATTACAATAATATCCAAGCTAGGGTTCTCATACCCTCAACTCCTATTTATACTAAATATGTCTATGAAAAGAACCATCTAGAGGAATATCCTTCTAGAAGCGGAAGCTTCTATTAGGTCTTCTTAATTCGACTTATTCTACCTTATTGAAAGGCCTTATTAATATTGACCTTTATTACATCTGAATATATTGTTCTACCTATGTGAAGGGTTAGGTCCCTAACATGTACTCCCCTTTAAAAACAACCTTGTCCTCAAGGCTTGAGATGTAGAAATTGTTGCATAATGATAGTTGGTTCCCAAGTGGCATCTGTTGGAGTTGTATCTTTCCATTGGACTAACACTTCCTTGATGGTTCGCTGATGTAGGCGATGCTCACGCTGGTCCAAAACTGTTTGTGGTTGTAGCCAAATGGATCCTTCTTCGTCCAACTCGGGAAGGTTGGTTTGAGTTTGGCACTTAGTTTCAATCACCTTCTTTAAGCATGAAACATGAAAAAAAACATGTAACTTAGAATGACTGGGAAAACATAACTAATAGGCCACCTATCCCACATGCTTGAGAATGGTATAAGGACCATAAAATTTGGGCGCCAACTTCTGACAATGGTCAGCCTTGAGGGAATTTTGCTTGTACGATTGCAGTCGAAAAAACACTTGATCCCCTTCTGTAAATTGACATTCAGAGAAACCTTGATCTGTTTGTTGCTTAGTGTGATTTCGTGTCATGACAAAATTCTCTTTGAGGGTACAGAGAATAGCCTCTCGAACAGTAAGCGTTTTGTCAATTGCCTGGACCTTCGAGACACCTAGTAAATATGAGAGAACTGAAGGTGGATTTTGTCCATATACTGCTTCAAAAGGAGTCATGCGGGTAGCTGTATGGTATGAAGTGTTGTACCACCATTCAGCTAGGGGTAACCATTGAGCCCACTGATTTTTCTTTTCCGATGCAAAACACCTCAAATATGTTTCCAAATACTTGTTGACAACTTCAGTTTGACCATCAGTATGAGGATGATGAGTTGTGTTGAGATGAAATTGGGTGCCTTGAAGCTTGAACAATTCTTGCCAAAAATTATTGGTAAAAGTTGGGTCGTGATCAGAAACAATAGAATGTGGCATGCCATGAAGCTTGAAGACATGATCCATGAAAAGTTGAGCCACAATGGATGTTGTAAATGGGTGTTGAAGAGAATAGAAATGAGCATACTTGGAAAGGAAATCAACTACCACCATGATGATTGA
>JASDQU010105619.1:144947-157916 GCA_032191745.1 Picea mariana
ATCCACTTCATCTATCTTAGTGGACACTCAGATGTATCAATCAGTCACATGGTTAGAGGATGTTGGCGGTCTAGCAAAGGACCACTAGTTGATGGAGGACACTTCCATTTGTGTTCCGAGAGCATTTGACCTCCATGTAGAGGTTGATCCAGCATCACACCCTAGATCTATGATGCAGCATGAGTCTATAGGAGACAACATGAGTATGTCGGAGCATACAGTGATGGGGGATAGTTCACAAAGGCATGCCAAGATATACAGTCATGTTCAGACAGATGTATGGGATTGCAGGGAGGAGACACACGTAGGGGAGTATGCATATTTCACTCTTTTGCAGCATCCCATAGTTATGATTGAGCACCTTCACTAGATCAGCAGTCGCATGAGGAGAGATAGACAGTGGCTAAGAACATGGAGAGTGCCTAGGCCAAGGCCACCTGACATGAGTACCTTTACGGCATCCAGCCGGAGAGAGAGCATCATTGGGCAGGTGGTAGCAGATGAGCACATAGGGCTTCTAACAGTGCTCAGTCTCACACAGGAGCAGTTAGAGGAGATTGGAAGTGATAAACTTCCAAGTTTGCCATGGGACCCAGGAGTCCGTTTTGTTAGCACAATGTTCGTGTTGACCCAGGTTGCACCAGAGAGCCACAAACTCCACCTTGGTTTGGTTTGGAGTGGGTCTGCAGGTACTTGTCCCTTGGGGCGGGACCTTTCCTTCCGCTTGATCATCATGATAGGGCATGGAGATGTTTGGAAAGGTACTTCTTCTACAGAGGTGTCTTCACTAATAGAGTTTCTGGACAATAGGTCCAATGGTCACAGGTATTTCAGCTGGAGGACCCGGGAGAGGAGGGTTCAGGATGTATGCAGGGGGCAGACAGTCATGGTCAGAGTAGTGCAGTGTCAGCATGAGGATCTTCGACAAAGGTTAGCATGGGACCCAAGGATTGCAGGATTGAGCAGTTCATTGACCGATAGGGGAGAGTGGACCATTGCAGGGGAAAGTTATTCTAACTTTCCATTGAGCTTCAGTATGGAGAGGAGCACAGTGCTTGAGGGTGTCTCACAGAGGTCTTGCAGTACCTCATTCTAGCATCATCATGTGCAGTTGTTGGAGGCCATGTGGATCTTGGTAGAGATTTGGAGGATGGACTCATTCTGAGATGAGGCCATGTGTCATGTGCAAGAGGTTCACATGCCCGTTGATATCTTTCAGGACTATGCTTCGCCGAGTATTGCAGTTCACTTCCTAATATGGGATCCAGGGGGTGGAGTGTACTATTGTTTGTCTTTCCATGGGTTCAAATGTGTATCCCACAGGTGGACATGGGATCCTAGTATTTTATTTGAGTGGATTTGGTTACTGCTTAAGGACAAGCAATTTTCTAGCAGGGAGGACTGTAATGTCCCCACTTTGGGACATCATCACATTGCAGAGATTTATGATGACCAAAGTAGCTAGATGGATGTTATAGCGAGTACAGGGGTATTTGAGAGGCATTGTGGGGCCCATCTTGCATTAATCATCATATTCCATCATTATGATCCATTCCGTACAGGTTGTCTTTGGTTTTGTTGCATTCCGACGATTTCCATGATTTTGACTATTTTGAGCTATAACTTAATTGAAATCACTGAAGAGGTCATTTTGGGCACATTACTTGGAGGAACCTCTTAGTGTAATAGTTCATTGGAATCGGGAGGAGAAACACTACAGGATGGGATGGCTAGAAGTGACTTTCAGTGGCAAAGGAAGCCACAAGGAGAGATAAGGAGCTTTTAAGAGGTAAAAAGGTTAATTAATTAATTAAAGTGATTTAATTAATTAATTAAATATTAATAAAATGAAAGTCACTTTGGAGGGACAAGGTGAGCCAAAAGTATAAAGGAAAGGCAAGGGCCTCTTCTCATTCATTCATGTATGATCTTATTTTGATATCTGGCTTCTAGCTAGTGAGCCCAACATTGGGGGTTTTGAGGGTTTTGACTCAACAAACCCTAGAGGATGATTCGATGGTGAAAGATTCCACCTACCTTGTAACAAGCTTGGTCTCGGAGATGCAATACTCTCCCACACCATTCTAGTTCCAGATCTACTTAGTTGCAGGGGAATTCTACATCAGTTTCATGTGCAGATAGAGAGAGGGCGCACCAGTTGAGGGTTTCCAGCAAGAGGGGCGCACCATCCATTGAGGGAGGATTCATTCTAGTTGAGGAGAAGAGATTTCGGGAATTACATGTATTAGGTTTTCCTTGCAGGTGTCTTGGCATCATTCTTGGTGGTTTTTCGGAGTCTTTTAGTGGAGGATTGATTCGTATTGAGAGTGGGGCAATTTCCCAAGAGGAGGACACACCATTATTTGGAGGGTAGCTAGATCTAAGAATCTAGCAGGTATTTTGATGATTTGAGCACTTGGGTATTCATTGTCGTGCCCTGATCTATCATTCTAGTGGATTGGTGGAGCTATTGGAGGTCTCTAGGAAAGAGGCCAAATTATTAGGGTTTCAATCATCCAGTGGGGCGCACCATTCAGTGGAGGAGTTCAGATCTACAGGGTTTGAGAGGGATCTTGGAGATTCGGGCACCTGGGTTGTTCTTACCATCACTCGATCTACTGTTTGGCATCTTTCTTGCGGTGATTGGACATCTTTGGCACCAAGGTCGAATTGTTGAGGAGCTTCAGCTATCCAGCAGGACGTGGCATTGGTCTTCATTTCTTATCCAGCCTTTGGAGGCTTATTTTGTATTGTCGAGAGCATTTTGTAGCAGCTCTATTGTCTATCTTCTTGGCCATCTGTTGAGCATTCTAGATCGGCATCTTCATTGTAGCAGGTTTCTCTATTTTATGAATAAAAGTTATTTGAGATGTTTTGGCGTATCTATCATATTGCATATGGTTGAGGTGTGTTCCATGGTTGTCTCTTCTTGTTAATTGCTGAAAACATTCATATAAACACATTAGTAAACCCTAAGGCCGAAATCAAGAGGCCATCCAGCAAGTAAACACATCTAAACAAGTAGGACAACAAAGTGTTTGACAAAATACCACAACCAGAAAAAGTTTAAAAAGACACCAAAACCATGATGATCCTTGCATAATGGCTTGGGATCATTACAAAAGGCAACATTTGGATAACAGAAAATAACTAAAATGCTAAAAACTAGGGTAATGTTGGCCATGCCCCTAACATTTATTTGTGCTGATGAAATGTCCCTTTTGAGCACTTCTCCCTTTGACAGATGGCCCTCCAGCTTATAACTGATCCTCTAGAAACTGGAAAAGATCCATATTGACACCTGGAAACCACTGATCCTTTGAAACCTCCAACACAAGAATTCGTAGCAAATTCTGTAGCGAACTTTCCATATATTTCTGGAAATTTCCTTTAACTATTGACTATCTACAATTAAAACCAAAACACCAATGTTCTCTTGAAATATAATACTAAAATTGAATGCCACCTTCCTTTATGGATGAGGTTTGATGATATTTTTAAGGAGGAGTCACCATATGTTCCTGAAGTTACTCCAACTAAGTTGAAATTTGGATTTTTGACCAAAATATAGGCAATCTTTCACCTACAGGAAAGTTGGTTTTACTGTGTTTAATAATATTGAGTAGTTTCAACACCTTGCCTATCTTTTGGAGGTGGGAACAAAGTTGGAATAGGTGCTATAAATCCATATTGAACTGCTCCATGAAGTTGACATGATGTATTTGCATGTCCCTCGACACCAAGCCTTCTGGTAAGGCATTCTCCTCCTTTTTATTCCAACATGAACCCTAAACAAAACTATCCAAAGGATAAAAAATAGAGATACTTTGTTTTTTGTTTGAGTTGTGTGTCACTAGGTTGTTCCTGCTCCATAACTAGCTTTCTCTTTACCGATATTTAACCTTATTACATTCCATGCTACCATATGTTCACTCAAAGATGAAATGACCTTTGGTTCCTCTAATGTGCTAAATGAAAATAGAGTAACTGTGTATGTGTCTACAAGATGGAAATGCATAAGATTTGGAATTTTTTAAGTGAACCACATTTCCATGAGAGCAATATCTTTTTTAGAATACCCCTTTGTTTTCAAAATCCTGATGTGAACTGCACTTTCTGCTGCAAGTACTCAAGTTGTCTTTGATACCACGATCAACGCAAAATTACCTCTCAATAATTTGTATTACCACTTAGATCTCTTTTGAAATTGTTCTCTTGAAATATGTGACTAACTCCTTAAACTTTACAACAATAATATTGATCTTCATTTCCATGGAATCAACCTTAAATTTATGAAGACTTAATTAAAGGATTCCATTCAAGAGAAAAATTTCACAAATCACAAATAATAAATACTTCATTTTGTTGTATACTTTGAAGCAAGACAATTTTAAAATATCCTTCCTGGTGCATCTCCCACATAACCACCTCCTAATCTCATAAAACCACCACCTGTTGGTAGATATACCTGCTTGACAACTCCAGGTAAATTAGTCATGCCCAAGGAAGCAAGCATGTCCACGGTTTCTTTGTCCACCTCAATATCAATTTTGATGGCAGACTCATTGGGAACAAATTCCATAAGCCTGTCACGCTCCTCTTCTTGAAGCTTGAGTGAGATGCCTTGCACTAGGCCTCTTTGAATGCGCTTCCTGAGATGGGTGTTGAAGCCTACAATTTTATTCCTCAAGCGCTTTGAGGGGATTATGGCTACCTGTTGGCAGCAGGCCGAAGTGGAAAGAAGGATGATCATGGGGAAAGAAAGTGTGCAGAGAGTGAAGCAACAGCTGGAAGGAAACACAACACGCACGCATGCAAGAAAGCATGCATAAGGAAAGCGACAACTGGAAGGAAGTACAACATGCGCACGAGAGGAAGACCTAACGTTAGTAGGGTTAGGGTTTTGGTAATGTATTGTAATGGATGAAGAGCCAAATATGTATAAATACCAATACTGAAGTATTATAGAGGGTTCACGGATTTTGTAGTTGTTCTGATTTAGTTAGTATTTGGGTTGTTGTAGTGTTTGGCATATAGTAGCTATGCATGAGAGGATGCGATAGGTAATATTTTGTTGTATGAGCTATTTTTTAAGTTGTTGACCTAGAGGAGACGAGAGAAGGTAGATCTTGAGGATTAGATCACAAGTTGAGGAGCCTAGTGCGATCTATTTCACCTCATATAGATCTTACCTGACTGAGAAGGGTTGTAAGCACGTGGAGTTGGATACGCAGAACCATCATAATAAAAATCCAAGAGCCAAATCTTTGTGGACGTATCCTAGGAGGGGGTGAACCACGGTAATATTTGTGTTGTGTGATGAATGCATGTATATCTTTCCTGTCTTCATCAATTATTATTATGTTGAATGAATGAGTTGTTATAATGTTTGTTTAAATGTTGTAGTGATATTGAGGGAATAAGCTATGAGATTTAGTGCACAGTTGTAGATAACAGTAAGTTGCATTCAAAAGTTATTATAACTGGTTCAGAATACAGACCCCATATCTCGCGTTCAATCCTAGGTTGTAAACACATGAGTCTTACGACCACCCATTAAAGCTATCTCGGGTGAGACTGAGCAGCGCATTCTGTGTGTTGTGTTGCCTTCTGGTTCACCAAGTGGGCCGATATTTTTAGAGGATTTGTTGGAAACCCAAAAGACATGAAACTTGGGTAAATACAAACTCAAATAGTATAAAGGAATAGCGATAACCAAAAAATGGTTTTTTTCCGTAAGTAGGAACATGAGAGGATTGAGTATAGAAGATAAGTCGAGAATCTGTCGAAGGTGGATTAATAAAGGGTTAGGGCAGAGACCAATGAGCCATTAGAAGGGAATGTTGAGACCGTGGAATACCACAAAAGCAGAGATCGAAAGCTGGTTGAGAACAAAAGGGCTATAGTTTGCACAGAAAGACAATAGAAACCCTAGAATAACACCCCACAAATATATGGACAAATACATGTTTATTGATTTGCACAAAGTGTTTTTCTACGATTTTCCAGACTTATTACAGGAGTGGATACTGAGGTTGAAAGATAACCATGCAACGAACTGGGTTCGACAGCTAGAGTGGACCCCAGTATATATTGAGCAGTTACAACAGGTGAACAACAAGTTCACCCACATAGTAGACTTTTGGCTTGATAGTATTTTGGAAGGGTTTATAACAGAGTTTACAGTCGACACAGCGAAGTCATACAACACATCGGAGCAAGAATTTCTATGCGGACCTCGAGGAACGTACATTCGATCACTGTATACTTCTATTAAGATACTGCTATATAAAAAATGTGTAATGACAATGGAATCAGACAGCTAAACTTTCCTGCATGCATGGGGGAAGGGGGGAAGCACTAACAGAAAGAGGAGAAATGGAAGGAAGAAATGATAAAGGCAAGAAGGAGGAGGAACCCTTGGACCCGATCATGATGGACGACAACTAGATCAAGTGGATCTTAGCATCAATGGGAAAGACACGTAGCAGAGTACCCTACCAATACAAGGTGAATACCAAGTAGAGAGCCATAGCCACAAGGGAAGGCTTGGTGAGTGATGAGGAAGAGGTAGAGGATCTCCGAGCTGTGGATCAGATTGAGGAAATCATGCGCGCAACATATGAGAGGTCCAAGAGCGAGAGGAGAAGGTATCCATCCTATCCATATTAATGTCGATGTGGAACCCATAAACCCATGTGCGACTAATACACCAAAGAGAACACCACTATTTAGACAAACAAAGTTCATAAGTAGTCAAACAATAGGAAGTACATATACACAAGGAAAAACAACTAGAGGATCCAGTTCAGGTAGCACTAGCCAGGTATCTGCACCATACAGAGGTGGTAGTTCAACATTCAGGATGGCAGGACACAATCCCACCATCAGATTATCAGCATTTCGAGGAGAAGCACCAGAAGACCCCGAGAAGCATTTGTTCATTTGTGCAACTATCTGGGAAGCAAAACAGATCACTGATGAAGATACCAAACTCGCACAGCTAGCAATTACGCTAAGAAACTGCGCACTAGACTGGTACATGAGTCTAGACACAAACATTTCCCCTGGGACGACAAGGACACTCGCAGACATTAAGAAGTTACAAATAAATGAGTTCCAAAAGCAAATCTCAGAGGACCAATACACAAATGAGATGATCGAAATAAGACAGAAACCAGGAGAGTATGTATGGGAGATTGACCATAGATTCAAGCGACTGAAGGGAAAGTTAAAATATCTCATGACCGAGATGCAGCATCGCCACCTATTTGTCAACTCACTGCTCCCACATTTAAAATAACCATTGTGACAAAAGAAGTTCCAGACGCAGGCAGCCCTACAACTAGAAGAAAAACAGTACCAGTAGACAGACCCAGTTATTGAAGAACTGAAAGAGGATTTGAAGAAACTAACGTTTTAGCTGAACCAGAATAAGAACAAGGACAAACAAGGAGTCGTTTGGTGTACCACATGCAAGATGGAAGGACACCACAAGAACGAATGTACAATGTTCGCACAATATATAGAAATAGGAATTCCAAATCTGTTACCACCACGAGGACTATGGTGCGAAATTTGCAAGAAACTAGGTCACGACCCTTATAACTGCATGATGATGCAAAAATACCAGACAGTCCCAAAGAGCTCATATTGCACCTTTTTCAAGTCAGTGGGCCATGACGACAAAGATTGTAGAACTATGGAGTTGATGTGAGAAAGGACATCAGACACATATAGAGTATAGACCGAAATGATGACTAGGCAAGCAACGCCACAGTTCAATCAAGTTCCAGCTCCATAAAAAACTGCAAAGCAACAGTATAATATTGTGCAGCCACCATACAATAATGCACAGCCAGTACAACACGACACAACCTCAGTACAATACCGCACATTATAATCAAGCACCTCAGTATAACACACCAAGGGGAGATCGAGCAGGCTATAGAGGTGGAGGACGAGCCAAAGGAGGTTTTGGATGAGGTAGAGGACCAATAGTATGTCACAATTGTCAACAACCAGGACATTATGTAAGATAATGTTCACTTCCACCATCAACTTGTATGTATTGTCGCACATCAGACCACGATACAGAGGAATGTCTGACACTACTAGTAAAGATTCGGGAAAAGAGGAACTAGAACAACCATAATGTTCAGTGGATTTCGGTCGAAGCAAGGAATGAAGGATGGAACATCAACATATTTACCCACGGAGGAGATAAAACAGGCACTGATGCAGTTCGACAAGAACTAGTGCAGAATCAATGGGTAAAGAAGAACACTGGCCCAAGGAAGCAGTTCGATGTGTAGAAGAAAAAGGAGATCTTTAAATAAGCCAGACAAGAATTTCAGAAGGAGGACATAGCGTCGACTTCAACTGCGCAGCATAACAAGGAATCACCAGAATATGGGATGCCTCCATCATTGGATCATAACGACGAGAGGCAGTCCATGGGACAAGTAAGTAAAAAAAAAGGCTTTTTGAAATCATGTGTAAAGGTATTAAGTGATCCATCGGCTATAAAAATATTGCAAAACATACTACAAAAATGTAGCATTGAGACGGAAGGAAATATAGAACCAAAGACAATCAAGCACCTGCACACGAGAAGAAGAACAAGTAGGGAGTTTAGAATGAATGCTAACATTGGGGATTTCAATATGGGAGACATCATATTGGATCTAGGATCTGAAGTTAATGTATTACCAAAGAATACATGGCAGTTCATGGGAGAGCCAACATTAGGATATTCACCGGTTCAATTGAAATTGGCAAACCAACACAGAGTCTTACCAAACGGTAGACTGAAAGGAGTGACAGTAGATCTTGATGGAGTGCACACTAAAGTGGACTTTGAAGTCATTGAAATAGTAGACGGCACAACACCTTACCCAGCGTTTCTTGTTCTGGATTGGGAATTTGACAACTAGGCCATAATCAACTTGAAAACCAGGAAAATGACATTTGAGTTAGGAGAATACAGGGTCATCGCACCATTAGATCCATTCGAAGGGAGAGGTTTGTAGAACCTACTTGCCTAGACCTAGAGGAAATTAGCCAGTTGTACAGAACAACTGTGTGCAATGAGGATTATGTAAACCCAACTGCAGATGGGGCACTCAATTGGCAGAGCATTACTTCATGTGCAACAGACTCAGACACTGATTTAGAGAATTGGTAGCAAAAGCTACACGAATTATCCATGAGAAGATGTGCAAGAATAGACCGCACAGTAAAATGGGTAGGCACAGAAATCAGAAAACCACCCAGTTTCCACGAAATAAATGATTTGGAAAAATTCTTGACACAGTATGAATACATAGTGTTAGAGAACCCGATACTGTTAGAACTTGATCTAGAACTCAAGGACACACCTTCAATATGGTGGGGTGCGCACAAGGAGACCATCACATATTGGTACCAATGTAAGAGGCTAATGCACATAAGGTTTGGCGCAGAATATAAAAACAACAAACAGTAGAAGTATGATGGACACGGGGCACCAGCGGAACACTTGGAGGTGTGTAGAACTCTATGGAAAATGACACCCCCAGAGGAATGGCCTCATCACTTCATACACACTCTAGAGGGCATACCGGCGAACTAGTATACAAACCAGGAGTTGCGCAAGGGAACTGCGACCTGGATGACAATGCAACATAATTTTTCAAGCACTTTCTCATTCAAACATGAGAACCCCAACATAGATGCAGCCCTTAAAGAGATAAGAGGAGTAATATTCATCAAAGAACCAGAAGTAGAACTGATCACAGAAGAGCAACAACGGAATAAACAAACAGTTAAGGAACTGCTATCATGCTATTATTTGCAAGAGGAAGCACCAGATGAAGACGATCTGCGCGATATTCAGATTGAAGAGGCATAAGGTGAAATAGACATAGAAGGACCACCCATAGAATCAGAAGTCATTTTTTCACCGATCAAAGTAAATAAGGTCAACATTGGGACAGTTGAGCATCCCAAAATGTCCAGCATTGGAGACTACTGGGATGAGCAAACATCAAAAATCATCACAGAGTTGTTGCGTGAATACAACAACTTGTTTCCCACAACATTTACAAAGATGAAGGGTATATCCATAGATCTAGGAGAAATGAATATACAACTCAGACCAAAAGCAAGATTGATTAGACAAAGACCATACAGATTGAACCCAATATATAAACAGAAAGTCAAAGTGGATATCGACAGAATGCTCGAAGTTGGCATCATAGAACCGGTTGAAGAGTCAGAATGGATAATCCTGATGGTCGTATAGGACAAGAAACAAGGAGGGATAAGGATATGCGTCGACTTGAGGAATTTGAACGATGCATGCTTACACGACCCGCTCCCTACACCGTTCACAGATGAAGTGTTAGAGAACGTGGGAGGACATGAAGCTTACTCATTCACTAATGGAATCTCAGGCTACCATCAGATTAAGATAGCACAGAAGGACAGATACAAGACCACATTTGCAACAGAATGGGGATCTTATCAGTACACAGTCATGTTGTTTGGAGTGAAGAATGCATCGACAATATTCTTCAGAGTGGTCATCACAGCATTGAAAGAATTCATCCATCAGTTTCTTGAAGTATACCTGGATAATTGGATAGTCTATAGTCTGTTAAAAAACCATGTGGAAGTTTTACGACTGATGTTAGAAAGATGTAGATAGTACCAGATATCACTGAACATAAATAAATGCATATTCAGAACACCATTTGGGATACTATTGGGCCACATAGTATGCAAACAAGGTTTGTTAGTAGATCCGGAAAAGATTGCAGTCATAGTTAACTTACCAACACCAAAAACAGTCTGTCATCTAAGAGCGATGTTGGGACACACAAGTTATTACAGGAAATTTATCAAAGGATATGCGCAGATCACTGCACTGATGGAAAAGCTGCTAAGAAAAGATACAAAGTTTCAATGGAACAATGAGTGTCAACATGGTCTGGATACCTTGAAGGAAAATATGGTCACCACGTCGATATTGGTATTTTCATACTAGGAGAAGACATTCCATGTGCATTTAGATCCATCAACTATAGCACTTGGAGCTATCTTGGTACAACCAGGAGTAGGAGACTTGGATCACCCGATAGCATTTGCAAGCAGAAATTTGTCAGAATCGGAGCAGAACTATAACACTACAGAGAGAGAGGCCTAGCCATGGTCTATGCACTGCAGGAATTCAAACATTACTTATTGGGAAAACACTTTAATATGTTCACAGATCACTCAGCTTTGAAATACCTAGTCAACAAGCCAGTGTTGGGGGGGAGAATCTGTCGATGGTTACTACTATTCCAAAAATTTGACTTTGAAGTAATATTCAAGCTAGGAAAATTGAATGCAGGACCTGACCACCTATCAAGGGTCATAAATGGAGAAGAACCTAAGAACTTAGAAGACAAATTTTTGGATGCACATCTATTCTCAGTACAAATTGTTGATGAACACTTCACATATATCATTTAGTACTTGAGCACAAATACTGCGCCGCAAGAATACAACACCGCGCAGAAGAAAAACCTGGTAGTCTGTGTTGTCGAATATCAATTGATTGTAGGACACTTATACAAAATGGGCACAGATAGCATTTTGCGAAGATATGTGTTAGAACACGAAAGATCAAGAGTCATAGCATAAGCCCGTGAGGGAATAGTAGGAGGGCATTATGCAGGTAATGATATCGCTAAAGGAAATACTTAATATTGATTTTTTAGCCTCCAGAATGAGAAGTCGGCCCAGACAGCTAAGGAGAAGCAGTATAAATACAATATGCCAAATCTCATTTCATACAAACAAATCGCAACTGCAGAAATGTAAGAGTGTGCACTGTAGAAACTGGGTAAGTGCGCAAGTCTGGAGAGTAGCTGCAGTTGCAACCACTGCAACATGTATTCTCGGTTTAGGCTTGGAATTTCTATTGGTTATGGTTTGGACTCTCTTCATTGTGTGCTAAAATCTAGAGAGAGGTACTCTACATTGATTGGCTATTAGGCCTAGGTTTTTCTTCCATAATTATTCTCTGTCAAGGTTAAGGTGCTCGGGGGTGGCTTTGGCCTATGGTTGGGTGACAATATTGCTATAGTGTCTATGGTTGAATGAGCACACCTATTATTTCTAATAGGTTATGGGCCCACACTATCTTTGGATAATCTAACTGTTGGAAGATAGATTGGGAGGATTTGCTCAGTTACAGTTGCAGTTGCAGTTAGTTTTTGTTGCAGCAATGAAACCCTAACCCTCTTGTTGAGGCACCTTAAGTGAAGAGATTGGCCTAACCCAACGCATCTCCTAGTATTCTCAGCAAGCTAAGACAACAACTTTGATTTTTTGGTCAAATTCAAAGGTTGAAAAAATCAAAGTCAAAGGTTGACCAAGTCAAAGCAGTCGTGATTTACTCTATGAAGTCAGAAAACAAGTGATAAGGGGCTTCTAAATTTAGAGCATGGAAGATAAGGATTGACCTCATCCTTGCCAATAATAAAGTTTTGGATATCGTGAAAGGAAATATTGTGGAACCACAGGTTGAAGAAGGAAAATAGAATGAACCTCAGAACGTTACAATCATGGAGAAGTTCAAGGATAGTGACATCAATTCCATGAGTATCATAGTGAACTCTTTAAAAGACCACTTGATACCCTACATCTCTCATATTGACTCATATAAGAAGATGTATGATGCCCTAACTAACCTCTTCTTAGTCAGAAACATTGGACAAGTAATGAGTCTGAAGAATGAACTTCGTGACATGAAAATGAATGATGATGATGGCATAACATCATACTTTGTGAGAAAATCTCAGTTAAGAGATCAACTACAAGCTATTGAAGAAACAATTTCAGATAAGGAACTCGTAAATATAGTACTCAATGGTCTTCCCAAGACATGGGATGCATTTGCCGCAAGCATGAACACAAGGAAGGAGTATCCCACATTTG
>JASDQU010105619.1:159998-170218 GCA_032191745.1 Picea mariana
TTTCGAAGTTCACAATTGTGATAAGTTTCGAAGAATGGTATGTTTTGGAGGTTGGTGCAAGACAGACATTTTCATTAGGAAATGGTTCAGACATTCATTCCCTAGGAAAGACTCATTCTCTCCAGGTTGCACTATGTTTAGTGTCGGGGGAATGGCCCAGTTAGGTGAATGGTCTAGGTTCAACAATCAAGGACAAGTGTTCCCTAGGGAAGACTCATTCTCTCCAGGTTGCACTATGATTAGTTCTGGAGGAATGGCCCAGTTAGGTGAATGGTCCAGGCTTAGAAATCAAGGAAAATTATTCTTGTGTGCTTGGGAAGAATAGTCCAGATAGCCCATGGATGATGTTTTACATTTTGAGGGAAGATGATCTTCCAGATCTCACAAATGTGAGTGGAAGAATGGCCCAGATGACTCATTTTATATCATGATATTGTTTTTATGAAAGTTGATATCAGATGATGTGATTGCTATGGAGAAGGTGTGTCTTTGGACAGTAGATGTATGATATTGTGGTGGATGTGTTCCACTGGTTGTGACTATGTGTCACTAATTAAGTAGTCGTGTGCTACTTGGTGTGTTTTTGTACCACTGGATAGTAGTTTTGTACTACTATGGATAGACACAGTTGTGTTATATTGAATGACATTGTTATGATTGCTATGTAGACTATCAGCAGTGTTGAAAATGATTATCAGCTAGATGGATAGTCGGTGTGTTGGTGGATAGGCATTCTCCAAGTGGAAAATGTTCCAGGACAATTATTCTTCTATGACATATGTCCGGATTAGAATAATAGTCCTTGTAGCCCATGGTGTGGCTTCTAGCATCTGTTGGAACAATTGTTCTTCTAGCACATATGTATGGATTAGAAGAATGGTTCTTGTATCACTCTATGGAGTGAGTGACTTATTTATCATCGTGTATGATTACTCAGATGGAGTATGGCTTCGAGAGATGATTCTATCAGATGATATTGATAGTGATGATGGTGCTCGTGATCTAATCATGAGATAGCTTGTATGGCTATGATGATGCTACCAGTTGAATGGTATGTTTGTGCTCAACAACATTGCCTTCAATACCTCCCTAGCTAGGAGGGAGTGTTGATATTATGGTAGTTGTGGGAGGTATTAACCTCCACATGTAAACCTGACAAGAATAGAATATTCTAGGAAGCAAGAAGAAACCCTAAAGCATTAGACATAACCCTAGAAGACAAGTTGGCTAAAGAAAATACTTAATATTGACTTTTTAGCCTCCAGAATGAGAAGTCAGCACAACCAGCTAAGGAGAAGAAGTATAAATACAGGATGCCAGTTCTCATTTCATACACACATCTCGCAACTGCAGAATTGTAAGAGTGCGCACTGCAGAAACTGCGTAAGTGCACAAGTCTGGAGAGTGGTTGCAGTTGTAGCTACTGCAACCTATATTCTCGATTTAGGCATGGACTTTATATTGGTTATGTTTTGGACTTTCTACCTTGTGTGCTAAACTCTGGAGAGAGGTATGCTATATTGATTTTCTATTAGGCCTAGGGTTTGCTTCTGGAATTATTCTCTATCAAGGTTAAGGTGCTTGGGGGAGGCTTCGGTCTATGGTTGGGTGACAATATTGCTATATTGTCTATGGTTAAACAACCACACCTATTATTTCTAACATGAAGTACTATTCACCATCCAGTCCTTTTGCTCTCATGGGCCCACATAAATCAATGTGTACAATCTCCAATGGTTTTGTCATAGAGTATTCCTTTGTCTTGAATTCAACTTATGTTTGATTTCCATGCTGACAATGCTTGCACATGGTATTTGTTGGCTTTGTAATTTATGGAATTTATCTTATAGCTTTCTTCTTGTTGATATTGACAAGATTATCAAAGTTTATATGACCCATTCTCTTATTTCATAGCCAACTTTCATCTTCTTTTCCCAAACAACATCTTTCTTCTTCAATCTCATTCAAGATGTATATATTGTTTGGAGGCCTTGTCATTTTTTCCACTAGTCTGCATGATCCTTCTTTTCTTATTTCAAATTATTTTGAATTAAATATGAGTTTGTTTCCTTGATCACACGTTCGATTCACAATTAGAAAATTATGCTTCATATTTTCAATAAGTAGGACATTTTCTGCCACAACATCTTTGTTTCCAAGACTAATTGTGCCTTTTCCTATAATTTTGGATGAGTTATCATTTCCAAACATTACAGATCCCTCTTTTTCTTTCTTTAATGTTAGAAATCTATTTTTTTCTTCAGTCGTATGCTTTGAGCATCCACTGTCAATATACCAATGGATTATTCTATTTTTGGCTTGTATGGTAAACCCACATTCCTCAGCCTTCAAATCATCTTGCTTCCTTTCCAAGTTCTTTGTTTTTACCCTATATGATTGAAAGGAACATGCCTAGTTTCCCTTGAAGAAACTGTCAAATACTTATTCAATTTCTAGCTATGTGTCCAAAACCGTTACATTTGCAACATTTAGTTTCATAACCCATAGCACCAAAATTATTATAATTTCTATCAAACGCCTCATGAGGCTTTCTAGGATAATTTCCTTCATAATGATTCTTGGGATTTTCATAGCTACTTTTGTTCCAAGTGTTTCTACCCTTTACATAGGCTCTACAATTTATGGCTTTATGCCCAAAATTATTGCAAGAATAACACGACCCAAGAAAAATATGTTGGTACCTGGGTGTGGGTGGTCTTCTAGTTGGTGTTGCTATTCTGAAATAATGATCTTCTTCTTGGGTCTTCTTCATTGTTGGTTGTTAATTCCATGTTCCTCTGAATGCATGATCTTCTTCTTGATTCCTCTTTATTTCTTGTTTATGTGTGTCCTCCTTTAGAGGCTTTCATTCTTCTTTCTTGATGGAACCCTTGATAGTATCTGCATAAATTCTTTGCTCTGATTCATTTCATGTCATCATAGAGCTTGAACCCTCATCATATTATTTTGTTTGTATCCAAGTCTAGATTTATCATAGAATGGTTTTTTATTGAAAATGATTTCATCCGGTATTTTGGTGCTATTGCTAAAATTTAGTTGGATGTCCTTCTTTTGTAGTTCCTTTCTTAGTGAGACTATTTTGGCTTCCAGATTCTCTGTTATTTTCTTCTTTTCTTCTACTTGTCTCTTGAGGGTTTCTTCAATCACTTTAGATTCTTCCAAATGAATCCTTAGATCTATGACAGTTTGCTTGGCTTCTTTAGAATTTTTGCTAGGTTTTCGAAATCCTTCCTTCAGTTTCCTTAACTCTTCTTTGAGAGACTTGTTTTTCTTCCTTGTTATTCTTAGATCACTTAAAGCACTGATCAAATCTACCTCAAGATTCACTTCTCCTTCTTCTTCATAGTATCCTTCATTATTTTCAATAGTTTTCTCTCGAGTCTCTAACGTCATAAAGAGTACTCTTCTTGAGTCACTATCATTATCATCATCTTCATCGAATGAGGAACTATCGTCTTCTAAATAGAGGATTTTCTTTTTCAAAAATATTCCTTCATTCCTTTCCTTGTCTCTTTTCTGATCTTTCTTTTATTTCTTAGGAACTTCTTCTTCATCATTATTTGAACCCCTTGCCTAAGGACATTTGGAAGCAAAATGGCCAACTTTACCACAATTAAAGCATTTGAAAGGAAGCGTGCCTTTGTACTTATCAGTTCCTCTTTTCAACTTTCTCACAAAGTTGGCTTCTTATTCATTATCTGAATCATCACTATTGTTGGAGCATGGTTTTGACCTTGGCTTGTTCTTTCTTGACTTATTGAATGATTTGAAAGATTCTTCCCTTCTTGATGGATTTTCTTGTTTTGTTCTCATTTCATATGTTGTAAGTATTCCATGTAATTCATTCATGCTCAACGTAGCCAGATCTTGTATTTCTTCGAGAGATGAGATTTTAGGGTCAAGTCTCATTAGGATATATCTCAATATTTTTTGCACAATAACTGAATTTTCAATCTTTTCTCCCAGTCCTCTTATAGTACTCACAATTTCATCAACTCAGAAAAAATAAGTTGCAATATCTTCATCTTACTTCATTCTCAGATGTTTAGATTGTCCTTTGTAATTCTGAATCTTGGCCCCTTTGACTTTACCATCTCCTTCATAAATATTCTTGAGCTTGTCCCATATTTCCTTTGCAGAATCACAATGCATAACCTTAACAAATTTTGAACCTGTTTGACCACTTAGAATGGAATTTATAGCCTTTGAATTGTATTCACTAAGATTTTTTCCAACATTATTTGTTGGGGGAGAAGTTGTTACAGTGTATCCATCTACTACATTTTTCCAAACATCAAATCCTCGTGCCTCAAAAATGCTCGCATTATTATGCTCCAAAAACCATTTTTTCCCTCAAAACAATGATATTCCACTTTTGGTAAATTATCCTTGCTTATCCATTATCTTCCTTCCAGTGGTTATAGTGTTGTTGAAGGAACCTGCTCTGATACCAATTGTTAGAATATTCAAGAATACTGAGAAGGAGGGGGGGTGAATCAATATAGAGTTATTTCTACAACTTTAATATTCAAGCACTACATAAACATTAACCATTAATGATATCATTCATCATCACACAAATTCATACACATTGCACACATTTTTTTACACGGAAACCCAACTAAGAGAAAACCACTAAAAACTACAGAAACTTTTCTTAAGTAGTTTCAAGATTTTACAAGCACCAACTTGAAGGAAGCACTCACTCCCTGAGTTTTACAACACCTACTAGAAGGAGACACCAATCAAATTAGAATATTTCAAATGATGATATGGGATAAAATCAACCTTCAAATACAATCCCAAAATGACTTCTTAAATCTGCATACAAAACTGCTCATAATTGTACCTCAAATATGCAAACTTGTAATATTTTCCACGAGCTCAATTTTCAATTTCTGATTCTGAAACTTGGAACCCAGATATCAGGATATGTTCTCCTTCTAATGCAACAAGTGGAATTCGATTTGGACCTACCAAGCTTCATATATAATTGGTTTATTTCGAACACCTATTTGGGACTAGTTTTTGAATTAGTCACAAACCCTAACTTCCAAAATTATAACTCCGTACCTACAATGAATCAATATTTGAAACTTGTACCCAATGTTTTTTGATATCTTCTCTAAAATTCATCTAATTTTCTCTACTTTACTCATTCCAAAAAAAATGTTTTAGCGAAAATGGAAAGATGACTCTTTTTGAAGAAGAAAACCCTATTTTTAAAACCTCAACTTCCACCATGTATAACTTCAAACATTTAATGATTCAAGACTTGAAATCTATATCCAAGATTCTCCACTATATCTTCTGAAAAACCTCCAAGTTTTGCTATCTGAATCGTTCTAGAAAAAATATTATATAGAAAATTCCAAGATGACCTTCAAAGAAAACCCTAGAACAAATCATCACAAGACTTCATCTTCCCTTGGAAATTCGCTCATCTACGATAAAATTCGCTCCTCTTCCTTGGCTAGATCAAATTGGTGTGATCCAAATTCCAATTTAGGTTCCTCTTATTTATATGAGTCTTCTCCACACGAGGGGGTGCAACCAAGGGTCGCAAATTTTGGGTTGCACCTCTTACTTAAGAATGGTCAACGTTAGGGGCTTCTTTACTTTACTTTAGGGGCTTCTTCTCTTGGTTTTAGGGGATTCTTCACTTGAATTTAGGGGCTTATTCACTTGTTTTTAGGGCTTCTTAAAGGCTCCTTCAAGGCTCTTGTTTCCATACTTATACACACCTACAAACGTGGATAAGTCTCCAACCCACTTTGTGTGTCCTTGGAGGCACAAGCCTAAATCCATACCCATTGTCACCTCGATCTAGAATTCTTCCATATAGGCTCACTCCTAGGGAATCCAAAGGGGGGTAGACCCTATTTAACTATGTTAAGTTTTGATTAATGATCTAGGAGTTAATTTGGTTTTTTATTAAGGCTTCCCAACCCAATGACAAGCAAACAATGCAAATGCAACTTTGAATAACATGCAAACCTTTTCTTTAGCAATACAATAAAATAGACCAGTGCCTAAAATTATACCAAAAGTTTACTTATTCAAATATGCACATAAACATATTTTTACAACATAAAATAAGACATGAAATATATACACAATGAATCAAATCATGAAACAACTATTTCCAAATGAAGAAAGAATGCTTTCAACCCAAAACAATGATGCTTCAATACATGTAAATATCCACAATAAAAGAGATTACTGAAAAGTAAATAACTTGAAATTGAAGATTGCTTGGAAAGTAAAAACACATAGAAAGTAAATTACACAACTTAGAAAGTAAAATTGCTTGAAATATAAAATTGAGATGCCAATGCTTTGAAAGTTGTGTTGGTTGATTTTATCAAATTTTAGGTCTCTCTTGAATTAGGGGGAATTAGGTGTGATAGATACAAGCCTAAACCATGTGACTACCCTGAATCCCTATCTCTTCAACCAAAAGGAAGTGTTGGGTGCTCAAGAATAAGGACAAACAAGGTCTTTCCCTAGCTCCATATATAAAATCCGAAATGATTGGGCGCTCAAGCAAGGAGGACACGTAGTGTCACAAAGTCGTCCCTGACTTCAACCCACTGTAGCCTCCCAAGTCACCCTTTTTGGTGGTAGAAGCAATAAATGGATTGAGTGCCTAATTATTCTAGCCACACGTTTTTTTTTCCTTTCTTAGTTACCCAAGATCCACAAAGTGTCAAGGGAAGGGAATAAGGGGAAAAAGGCAGGGCACAAATTCAATTACTTTCCAAAACAAGAAATTACACTATCCTTCACGATATTGCATGGATGGCTAGGCCAATCTATTTGCAAGGTATGGGAAAAAATTAATGTTTGAAATACTTGGAAATAAATTATTTCAATGCCTAGACACACAACTTTGACTTAAGGACAAAGGTGGGAAAAAATAAGTAACTTTGTAACCTCACAACAATGGAACAATGTGGAGGAAAAGCTTACCGATTTTGTGCCAAGGTGGGTGAAATGAAAAATGACTTAAATGAAATAATTAAACTAGCCACGCAACCTTCTCTTTATGGGAGAAGTGGGGCAAACAATAAAAAGTAAAAACAAAAAATTAAAATCTAATCTATCCTTCATGATTTTGCATGGATGGATATGCCAACCTCCCTGCAAGGTGTGGGCAAACTAAAGTTAAATTACAATATCAGATTTTTTAATTTTAGACAAGAGAATGCAAGCCCAAGAGACTCTCTTGGGCTGCTTACAATGCTTTATAAGATTAGATATGGAAGGGGGTTTGGTACCCAAAGTCTAGGAGGCTTCCTTGAGTTTTTTGGGCCAAATTTGAGCAGCACTTCCCCTTAACCTGGAAAGAATTTGCATAAAACAACAAGCTATGCTTGCTGGAAAATGCTACAAAACACTTTTAGAATTAATTAATTTATGTTAGTACATAAACATAAATTAAAAGGAAATTTTATTAACATGAAAAAGTAGTTTAAATGACTATTTCAGACCATAAAATATGTTGCAATGTAAGAGGAAAAGAGGGAGATGAGAACATAAATATAAATGAAGCCTTGAATGGTTGAATGAGTGAATTTCTAGATCTGAAATTCACTCCTCCAAACCCTTTAGTGACCTGCAAATGAGTATTTTCTTGCTACACAATACAACAAGGAGGTGAGTGCATCAAATAAGTTTGCAAAATACTTTCCAAACTTGAAAGAAACAATCACAAAACTAATAGCAATACTGCTACCAATTATTCCCAAGCAAAATACTTTGCTTGGGTCTCCAACTTAAACTAATGAAGCAAGAAATACAAGAAATGAAATGCAGCAATATCACCTCACAAGAACATCATAAGAAACATCAAGAAGACAACCAATGCACACCATAGATCCTCCAAAGCTTCCTTTATTATTCAGAAAATGTTGATGCAAATACTTGCATCAAGATTTACAATGAGAGAATGGGAAAGAGAGAGAAGAGAGTAGGAGATATTTGGGTAGCATAAACTTGCTTTGAGAAATGATGTGAAAATGAGGAGCCGGAGGTTTTATTTTATATAAGGGAAAGAGGAGAGACCCCTCTTGGATGAATTACAAGTGTCACACATCCGAGAGAGAGAGAAAAAGTCAAGGGGGGTGCACTTTTAGGGTTTTGGTAGTGAGTTAGGGTTTGAGGGGTGAGATGTGAAGAGGGAAACCCCTTTTGACTTGTCATGGGGGGTTATTATAAGTGTATTTTTACTTTTACAACTTATTAAATACATTAGAAATCATTTCCTCACTTTCTCTCATGACTTTAGACATTTTTACAATTTTTGGTTTTTTTACCTTAGCCAATTATTTGTTGATTTTTTTCTGACTTGGACTCCTCATGGACAATGACCTAGCAAAACTTGTCCAATTGAGCTGAAATTTGCTCAAAAGGTGGAGGGTGGTGGAGGGTGTCATAAGCCATTTTTTTTTAGTACTCACACCCCTATACAAAATCCACAAGGACCAATTTTTAACATTTTACATCAAAAATAATTAAAATTTCCAATTAACGAAAAATTTTAATAATTAAAAAAAAACTATCAACACTTAACGGAATTCTGAAAAACTATAGGATATGTCTAGCATGGTCATTTAAAAAATTCCTAAACCTTATTCTCCCATTGGGCTCGATCATTAGAACACCTTTCACCACTTTGGAGGATTTTGTGAGTGAAAAACTCAAGGATAATTAAAATTTCCTGGTAGGCAAGATTTTTTACATGAGGAAAAAAAAACACTTGATAAAAGGACTTACCTAATGATAAAGTCCTAGGAAACTAACTAAAATTTAACTCATGCTGACATATTACATTATTATCCCATGCAGGGACTAGACATTTCGAGTACATAGAAAGACGTGTTGGGGGGGGAATTTGCCTTGATGAGCCATAATTCTTCAAAATATGTTGTACCGCAAGGTACATAGCTTCATGGTGTATGAATTTGACTCCTAGTCAAAATAGGTGTTCAAAAAATCCATTTGTGTACAACTCAAAGTGTTGGTAGTACGACTGTTGTTACACCAAAACCCGCAGGTGATTGGTAAACTCACCACCGCCAGATTTCAAGGATCCACGAGAGGTGATAAGTCCCTTGTCATGATACACCGAGGAGCGCTGACTACTTGCAATTTTGTGCAACAATATCCCCCTCAACGCGAGCTGAGTGTGTATCGAACTCATGACCTCTAGCTCCGATACCATTTGTTGGTAGTACGACTGTCGTTACACCAAAACCCGCAGGTGATTGGTAAACTCACCACCGCCAGATTTCAAGGATCCACGAGAGGCAATTAGTCCCTTGTCACGATACACTGGGGAGCGCTAACTACTTGCAATTTCATGCAACACAAAGTGGGCATGTGGAAACAACCACATGTTATCTCATCCCATGAGGGACATGCTTAAAAGTTACACGATAAGGGGACCACTTTGGAGTTATATACACTTATGTCAAGGCTTCTTCAAAGATATTCAAGGTTTCTTCAAGTGGACACATCCTCATCACTTTTAGGAGCTTCTGGGATTTTCCTTAGGAATTCTTCTAAGGTTGACATCAATGACAACCAATTTTCCAACATTTAGAAGATTGGCAATATCACTTATAGATTGGAGCTACTAGACCACATGAGAGCTCACCATCCAATTTTTCATATTAGTGAGTGCCTTCTAGGATTGATGGAGGCGATCCTAGTAGAGTTGCACCATTAAGATCCCATGTTTTGATTACAAGTGAACCAGAGACAGAATTGGACAAGATGCCAACACACAAGACTACTCACTTTTGTAAGAATTGAAGGTGTGAGTACTTTGTTAGCTAGAAAGATAGACTTGAAGAGGAGAATGATGTTGAAATTACTAAGGCAACTGAGAGGGGGGGGTGAATCAGTTGTTACTGTGCTTAAACAATAATAAGTCTATTAAGCCATTTTTAATCTTTCATCAAGTGACCATAAATATTATACATAATATGAACAACATAAATAATGAGCATCAATCACACATAAGATATACACAGAGACAGATTTTCACGAGGAAACCCATAAAGGGAGAAAACCTCTTCTTCTTCAAAATGATAGGCATTCTTTTAAGTTTTGTACATCATCTATGTTTGAGCACCAACTCAAGGTGAGGCTACTACCTCTATTTTACAAGCTCCAACTTGTTGAGAGCACCA
>JASDQU010105621.1:3862-19931 GCA_032191745.1 Picea mariana
AAGAGTTAATTAGATTGACAAAGTATTTAGATCCAATCTGTTTACTTAGTTAGTTGATCTAGAGTAAATTTAACATGGTATTAGAGCTCTTTCTCTGAGAGAAAAGCAGATCTATTATATTCAATGCAGATCTCTTCAACGGGTTAAAGGACAAAGCATATCTATTGTATTCAATGCAAATCAACCTTGTCAGTAACTAATGTGTGTAGGACATGGTGTTATGGTGTTGGCATTGATGTCAAAGAGGGTCAATATGGTCAATGTTGGACATGGTGTTATGATGTTGTCATTGATGTAAAAAGGGGGTTACAATGTTGGACATGGTGTTATGATGGTGTCTTTGATGTCAAAAGAGGTCAATATGGTTACCATCATCAATGGCTAAAATGACCAAATATACCACTTTATGGGCTTCAAAGGGCTATACTTTACTTTGGATCATTTGTGAACTTGGAGACCAAACTATCGACAAAGGTTCCAGGAAAAGCACTGTGAATGAAGAATGACAACAACAAAACCAAAAATCACTAACAGAGTTAGAAAAAACACAGAGAGGGAACACAAGCAGGATTATGAAGATACCCAATGGGCGTTGATCACCTAGTCAATTTAAATGAATACGGGGATCAAAAGAGACAGATCCTAACTTACCTGAAATTATCTTTCCTCTTTTTATTGCAAAGGATCGATGCTCTAATCGTCATTATAGGTATGAGAAAATTACAAAGTATTGTTAGATCACTGGACTAAGCCACAAGAATCATAAAATCTATGGATCGACAGTGAAAAACGATGATTGATCGTTGGTCATTGGATTAGAATGGAAGCACAATCGGATGGCATGAAATAATTTCGCGTTTGAAATAGCACGAACATTAATTACCAAGGGCGTACGCGAAAGTAATATTATGCAAAATTTAACTTTCCACGTGTCAGCGTTAATGTTTATCGCATTTTGCCTTGGGAATAACTCGAGTCCATGTTTCAAATGTGAAATTAATGAGGACTGTCCACTCAACCATTGATTAAAACCCAACCATTTATTTAATTAAGTGCTTAGATGAGCCTAAATCGTCCACTCAACACTTGATCAAGTCCGAACCATCGATTTGATTGGCGCCTAGGTAAGCACTATTCACACTCACTCTCGGTCACAGGTCAAAGTCATATGGGGTTTGGAAGCCGTTAAAATTTCAGGATAAACGCCTGGTTATAGTGTATGGGTCACATGGTGAAAAGAGAAGTGCCTACGGGCTACGGTATAAGAACGAGCCTTGCGCCTCGTCTATTTATCTATTGGTCACAATGCTTGGTCCTATGGGAAAAGGGGCCACAAAACTAGCACCTACCCAATGTTCGATACAGGAAAGGGACCAAAGAGCAAATTAAAGCTCGAATCCAATCTAATGAAGAATCGATGACACAGTGGGAGTGTAGGATTGAAATAGAAGAGTCAATCCATACCAGTGATTGACTCACAAACTATGCAAATTATACAGATGCAAATTGACTTACAAACTAAAATTGAAGAGATTGTTACATAAAATAATAAACAAAGGAGGAAATTTGTTCTTAATGAAAATGACAGTATTATTGTTATTTTATTAATAAAATGAAAAGGCGCATTGGTTCATTTGCTCTTTTACAAAGAGACACAATGGTTTAATATCGTACACCTTTTGGAGGACTATATAAACATAAAAACATGGTGAAAGGAAAGGGTGTCTCTGAGAGATAATTCAAAAGATCTAAATAGAAGTAGAGTCCAAGGAATAACTTTGAAACATGCACATGAAGCGAGGGTGGAAAGGAGGAGCAAGGGAGGATTGGAGTCCTCTACAGGTTGGAGCTTAAAAAATAAGGAGTTGCAGCTTCCTCAAGTTGTTGATTGAAAATAGAGGATTGGAGTCCTCTATAGGTTGGAGCTTGATCTACATGGAGTTGTGGCTTCCTCAAGTTGGTGCTTGAAAACAAGGGGTTGGTGTCTCCTTGAGTTGGTTCTCAAAAGAAGGGAGATTGATGTCTCCTACAAGTTGTAGCTTGTAAAGGAAATATAATTTTTATGATTGTTACATTTAATTCTGTATATTGTACATTCTTGTTGATAAATTGTTATGGTGAATAGTTTTAATAATTAAGGAATTAATTAAAATTGGGAAAAAGAAGCAATATTGATTCAACACCCCCCCCCCTCTCAGTATTGAACAACATTTCAACAATTGGTATAAGAGCGAGGTTCTTTCACCACAGTTTAATCACTGGAAGGCAGATTCTAAGAAATGACTATGCATTTTGGAGTGTAAGGATGAGAAGTTATCTGATGGATCTTGGTTGTGATGTTTGTCTATTTGTGGTAAATGGTTACACTGCAACAACTAATGCACCTTCTGACACTATTGCAAAGAAACATTGCAATGATAATTCAAGGGTTGTTAATTTAATTATGGGTGGATTAGCAAACCATGTATTTGTAAAAGTGATGCATTGTAAATCAGCAAAAGAAATTTAGGACAAACTTAAAATCATCTATGAAGGAGATGGAAAAGTTAAGCAAGCAAAACTGCAAACATATAGAGGGCAGTTTGAGAGTCTGAAGATAAAAGAGGAAGAAAACATTGCAGAATATTTTCAAAGAGTCGATGAAATTGTCGATTCAATCAGAGCACCGGGAGAAGAGTTAAAAGACAAATTTATTGTCTAAAAGGTGTTGAGATCATTACCAATGAGATATGATGCCAAGGTATCTACCTTGGAAGATCAAGAAGACCTTGACAAACTTACAATGGATGAACTTCATGGGATTCTTATAACCTATGAAATGAGAACTGGGCAAGAAAGGCCATCAAAAGGGGAAACAACCTTTAAAGCATCAAAGAACCATGATCATGTGCCAAGCGAAAATCACTCAGACATATCAAATGAAAAAGAGGCTAACTTTATTGAAATATCCCTGATCCCACTGATCGAGATATTTGCTACTGATCTATTATTCTGTCTTGCAGATCTGATACACTGGGGGTTTCTGGATGCGTTTCAATTGTATGTTTGAGATCTTGATGGTTATTGCATGTGCATGTGGGTTATTGCATGTGCATGTCAGTTATTGCATGTGCATGTTGCATATTTATGGTTTAAACAGCATATAAAGGATGCATGAAGAAGTAAAGAACATTAACTACCCAATATCATGTATAATAAGGTTCGAGCATGGAAATACAATAGCCTACTGGAAATATAGAATATAAACGTCAGCCAGATCTCATGGATCAGTACTGGAATACAATCAAATAACATAAAAATACCTGTGATCAGAAGATGATAGCAGATTTGATGCATGCACGGATAGATTGGCGAAAATATGCGACTCTGACGAAGTATGGTAACTGCTACCAGCTGGAAAACTCGTCTGGAAGTTCAGACCGTCGGAATACGCTGGAAACTGCTTCAAAAGAAGTGCCCTGGCCTCTAGACTAAAATGGGTGAGTGTCAGATCTCGAATCTGGTCTCTAAGGCAATGGATCTGGACCCATGGGGGGTTTGCGCACCTCCTGGAGCACTGGATGCACCCCAAAGGATTCCACCAATGGAATCTACTACTATATGGCTCAAAACGATCGCCTCGCCAAATAAGGAAATGGGTTGGAAGGATTTGTCTGGATATGCTCTGAAACTCTGCATGCAACACCAAATGTCTGTCTGGAAGAGCTACGCCCTAAATGGCTAAATGAGTCGATCTGCAAGATTCCACCGTCAGAATCTAACGATAGATGCCTCAATAGAAGCGCCCTGGCTAGATCTCAAATGGGTTGGAAGGAAATTGCAATCTGGATACGGATCTCGTGCAGCTCTCCAAACCCTCAAACTGACTTGCGCCCTCACTGGTTGAGTTGTGCACTTTGCAATGGATGGTATCTCCGATGGGATAGGGTGTGTCTCTCAACACCAAAATCGATCAATGGTGGTGGTTTCTTCCAAAAATCCACAAAACAGTAAGGTCAGCTCTCCTCCTCCTCTGGGAACTCTCAACATCAAATCATAACAATGCATAATGAGGAATTAGGTCAAATTCCTCTCTTTATACCTTTCCCAGTCTATTTCACCATTGACCTCACTTAAGCTAGGTGCTTTTCCTCCTAAAGTGATTAATTAATTAATTAAGTCCCCCTTTAACACCTTTTCATTCTAATTCTTTGTTGACTTAGGCTTAAGTGACTTTTCTTAAGTATTTTGGCTTAATTCATTGTTTAGCCATCAATTCCTCCTTATTTCTCCATCTTGTTCCTTGTTTGTGCCTGACTATAGTCTACGGGGACATATAGACTATTAAATCACTCCCTGCTGACCTACTCTTGGGAACGAGACATCACAATCCTCCCTTCCCGAGATTGCTTGTCCTCAAGCAACATCAATCCTGGGTGCTGTAAGATATGCTCTCCCTCCCATGTGGCATCCTCCACTAGAAGACCTCTCCATCTAACCAAGCACTCTCTGATGATCCTGCTCCTCAATCTGCGCTCTCTCTACTCTAGTACCTCCTCTGGCACTAGCTCCAACTAACCCTCCTCATCCAAGGGTGGCAACTCCTTTGAAATGCTAACCTATTGTCCCACAACCTTTTTAAGGCAAGAGACGTGAAAGACGTTATGAATCTTGCTACCTTCCGGTAGCTCTAGCTTGTATGCCACCTCGCCTATCCTCCCGATGACTCTGTATGGCCCATAGAACTTCGGCTTCAGCTTCTCTGCTCTGCTCCTCTTCAAGGAGGATTGTCGGTATGATTGTAATTGCAGAAAAAACAAATCCCCTACCTCAAAACTGCGCTCAACTCTGTGTCAGTCTGCATATATCTTTTGTTGATTCTGAGTTGACTGCAAGTTCTCCCTTACTGATTGAAGAATCCTTTGACTCTCCTCCACCCAATCCTTGGCCCCCGGGACACTGTTGTCCCCAAACACAGTCTCTATAAAGGAGGGTGCATCATATCCATACAATGCCTTGAACGGTGACATCCTGATAGACATATGGTAAGTTGTGTTGTAGCAATACTCACCCATATGTAACCATCTCACCCAAGTGTGTTGTTGCCCCCCGACATAGTTCCTCAGATACCCTTCCACCCATTTGTTGACGATCTATGTCTGCTCATCTGTCTGTGGGTGATAGCTGGTACTCGTGGCTAGCTCTGTGCCTGTCAATCTGAAAAGCTCCTGCCAAAATGTGTTAATGAAGTGCCCATCCCTATCACTAACTATCTGCCTGGGTAACCCGTGCAACCGGAATACCTCCCTGGAAAAAAACTCTGCTACCTGTATGGCCTTGTAGTCTGTGGGTATGGCGAAGAAATGTGCAAATTTGGTTAGTCTGTCGACCACCACAAATATACAGTCCTTGCCCTGCACTCTAGGGAGGCCTATAATGAAATCCATGGAAATGCTCTCCCATTTCTGCTCTGGAATGGGTAGAGGTTGTAGTAGCCCTGTGGGGTGTGTCTGCTCGGACTTGTTATGCTGACAAGTCGTGCACTCTCGTATGTGTTTCAGCACATCATCCTTGAGACCCTTCCATGAGAATCTCTCCCTGATCTGCCTCTATGTTTTGAAGTACCATTGATGCCCTGTTGTAGGCGAATCATGACATACCTTCATAATTTTCCCCTTCAGAGTAGATTCTGGAACCAAGTAGATCTGGTCCTTGTAGAAAATGATGTCATCAAGAACCTGGTATCTATCATCAATCACTTGTCTGTTCATCACCTCACAAGTAAATTTGTTTTTGGAGTATTCCACCAACAAATGAGCTTTCCAATCTGTACAAATGTCCATCATCGAACATCCCGTTGGCCTCCTGGACAAGGCATCTGCCACGATATTCCTTTTTTCCTTGACATACTCAATGTCAAAGTCAAAGGCTTGGATCTTTGAGACCCACTTCTGCTGCCTCTCACTGAGGTCTTTCTGATCAAGGAAATACTTGAGACTATTATGATCAGTCTTCACTACAAACCTGTTGCCAGCCAAATACTACTTGAATTTGGTTAAGGCATGCATGATCGCTAGCATCTCCTTGTTGTAAATAGGATAGAGTCCCTCCGACTCATTGAGATTTCTACTCTCAAACACAATGGGGTGGCCCCCCTACATCAAGACTGCTCCAATCCCCACCCCTGATGCGTCGCACTCTAAGACAAACGGCTACGAAAAGTCTGGAAGGGCTAGAACAAGGCAGGTGCTCATAACCTCCTTCATTTTGTTGAATGTTTGTTGTGACTCCTCTGTCTAATGAAAAGCACCCTTCTTGGTCAAGTCTGTGAGTGGTGCTCCCAACTATGAAAAACCCTTGACGAACCGCCTGTAGTAACTGCATAACCCAAAGAATCCTCTCAGCTCCATGAGATTCTTGGGCATTGGTCAATCCACAATCGCCCTGATCTTTTCCTGGTGAACCTGTACTCCCTGCCCATTGATGATATGCCCCAATTACAGTAGTTCCCTCATGCCAAATTCACATTTGGATTCCTTGGCATATAAAGATTGTGCCTTCATAATATCCAAGACCTTCCCCAAATGTGTTAAATGCTCATCCCATGTCTTGTTGTAGATCAATATATCGTCGAAGAATACCATAAGGTACTTCCTCAACTATCCTCTAAAGATATGGTTCATGCAAGATTGGAAAGTGGTTGGTGCGTTGGTCAGTCCAAACGACATGACCAAGAACTCAAAGTGTCTGAAATGGCATCGGAACACTGCCTTCTCAATGTCTTGCTCCCTGATGCTGATCTGATGGTATCCTGAGCGTAGATCAATCTTAGTGAAGAAGACTGCCCCATGTAACTCATCCATCAGCTCATCTATGCATGGAATGGGGTAACGATTCTTGATCATTTTCTTGTTGAGCGCTTTGTAATCGATGCACATCCGTAACGTGCCATCCTTCTTCAGTACCAGGATGACTGAAGATGCAAAAGGACTCATGTTGGGCCTGATGTGCCCCATAGCAAGCAATTCTTTGATTGTTTTCTCAATTTGGTCCTTAAATTTCTTGGGGTGCCTATAAGGTGTTGTAATCACCAGTGTAGCCCCTGTCTCTAACTCAATCATGTGCTCAAAACCCCTGTCTGGTGGTCTCCCTGGTGGTATCGGCCCAAATACTGGCTCATAACGTCCTAGAAGCTCTCTGATCTGTGGATGGTACTGCTCCCTACCCTCTGAGTCCTTTCGCGTGGTGATCAAACACTCTGTTGCGTAAGCCACATCACCGTGACAAAATATCCGCTCCATCCTCTTTGTCGATACTACTCGAGGTGTCCCTGTAGACATGCCTCTCAACACAACNCCCAATGAATATAACCACTATACCCCTAACACGACATTAGTATCTTATAGGTCAACTACATATAATGTTTCAGTCAGGGTGTAGTTACCTAGTTTGACCTCTAAGTTAGGGATCATGTCCAAGCATGTCATTGTGTATCCATCAGCCACTGCCACATGGAATCCCTCAAAGTCCTTTGTGTGTAATCCCCTCCTAGCTACTAAGGATGCATCTATGAAGTTGTGGGTGGCCCCACCATCAACTAAAGCTATCATGTGTTGCCCTTGTACAAGGCCCTTGAGCCTGAGAGTGTTGTACTTGGGTACTCCTGAAAGGGTGGCCATGGTTCCCCCTTTCACCTCTCTACAAGGTTTTGCCTCCTCTTGGGGCTATGCCCTTGTTGGTATCTGAGGTTTCTTCGGCTGCTACTCTAGCTCATGAGTGGTCTCAGTCTCTGAATCACTGTCTGTCAGTGCCTGAATATCCTCATCCTCCTCCTCACTTCCTGATTCAACTTCAATACAGTGGATCTGTCCCTTCCCCATGCATCTATGCTCGGGGACCCAAGGATCTCTGCAGGAGAAGCAAAGCTTCTTCCTCATCAACTCTTGTCGCGTATCATCATCCAACTTGGGCTTGCCCTTCCATTCCCTTGGAAGATTCTTTTGATCCTTGTCTCTCTGTGGTACAAAGGGTTTGGTGAAGGGTTTAGTTTTTGGCACTGAATCCGCTAAATCTCTAGTGCACCGGATGGCATCCTACAAGGTATGAGGCTGGTAGGCCTTCACTCATCTTCTCAATTGTCCTGTGAGCCCTTCTATGAATAGCACGACCAATCGAGGCTCAGATATGTCTGTCACTGCCATTGCTACCCTCTGAAACTCTGAGATGAATGCCTTTGTTATGCCAGTTTGTCTCAATTGGGCTAGATCTCTAAAATGGATCTTTGGATCCCTCCTATCAAATCTATCCACGAGTCTCTCTGTGAACTCTCTGTAGAAGGTGATGCGATTGTGACCCAATGTCACCAATCCGTGATACAACCACTCATGTGCCTCACCCTCCAAGTGTAGGGTGGTGAAACTGATGGTCTCTGACTCGGTCATCTGGTTGAGCTTGTAGTAGGTGTCTAGTGTTTGTACCCAAGCTCTAGCAGTGCATTTGGACGATCCGTCAAAAGAAGGTATGGTGAGTTTACCAACTTTTTGGATGAAGTCAATGTTACGCCCCTGCTGCTGCTGCCCTCCCCTCTGTGTCTCTCTAAGACGGTTCCTAAGTCTGAGTCCACAATACTCGACTAAGGTCATATCTTGATGAAAGTCATGGCCCAAGGCTGCATACTCTCTTCGATACTCTGCAATGTCCTCTGCATGAGTGGGCAGTCTCTGTGCTATCGGTATCTGTGTTGCTACCGGGGATGCCCTCTGGAAATTGAGAAACAACAGACGTGGAATCCTACTCATAGAGGTATATGTGCGAGTGGGTGACTGGGGTCTACTGCTTGCCCTTGAGTTCCCATGTGCTGCATGTGGGGCTTGTGTGCTCGGGATGTTTACCATAGCCAGTCTATTCGCTACCCGAGCCAAAGACTGAGACATGGTCCGCTAACTAGCTAGCATATCATGGATAACCTGCATAAAGGCCACGTCTAGATCCACGGGGGCCTTACCACTGCCCTCTGGTCGCTCATCTCTGTCACCTAGCCTCCTCTCTGCTTTGCACTCGGACTCATGCTCTTCTCTTCTCTCTACTTCTCTGTGTGCCTCTTCCTCTTCCTCTGAACTGGGAGGGAAGGGAGGAAAGTTAGGCCTATCCCTTCTTTCCCTGCACCTATTGTAAGTGACATATTCGTCACCTACATGCTCACGACCATCTGGTTCTTCTACTGTATTCATTGTCTGTAGTTACAGGCTGGCAGAACTAAAGCTCTGATACCACTGAAATATCCCTGATCCTGCTGATCGAGATATTTGCTACTGATCTATTATTTTGTCTTGCAGACCTAATACACTGGGGGTTTCTGGATGCGTTTCAGTTGTATGTTTGAGATCTTGATGGTTATTGCATGTGCATGTGGGTTATTGCATGTGCATGTTGGTTATTGCATGTGCATGTTGCATATTTATGGTTTAACCAACATATAAAGGATGCATGCCGAAGTAAAGAACATCAACTGCCCAATATCATGTATAATACGGTTCGAGCATGGAAATACAATAGCCTACTGGAAATATAGAATATAAACGTCAGCCAGATCTCATGAATCAGTACTGGAATACAATCAAATAACATAAAAATACCCATGATCAGAAGATGATAGTAGATTTTATGCATGCACGAATAGATCAGCGAAAATATGCGATTCTGGCGAAGTACGGTAACCGCTACCAGCTGGAAAACTCGTCTGAAAGTTCAGACTATCGAAATACGCTGGAAACTGCTTCAAAAGAAGCGCCCTAGCCTCTAGACTGAAATGGGTGAGTGCCGTATCTCAAATCTGGTCTCTAAGGCACTGAATATGGACCCCTGGGGGGTTTGCGCACCTCTTGGAGCACTGGATGCGCCCCAAAGGATTCCACCAACGAAATCTACTACTATATGGCTCAAAACGATCACCTCGCCAAATAAGGAAATGGGTCAGAAGGATTTGTCCGGATCTACTCTGAAACTCTGCATGCAACACCAAATGTCTATCCGGAAGAGTTGCGCCCTAAATGGATGAATGAGTCGATCTGCAAGATTCCACCATCAGAATCTGACGATAGATGGCTCAATAGAAGCACCCTGGCTAGATCTCAAATGGGTTGGAAGGAAACTGCAATCTGGATACGGATCTCGTGCAGCTCTCCAAACCCTCAAACTAACTTGCACCCTCACTGGCTGAGCTGCACACTCTGCAATGGATGGTATCTCCGATGGGCTAGGGTGTGTCTCTCAACACCGAAACCGATCAATGGTGGTGGTTTCCTCTAGAAATCCACAAAACAGTAAGGTCGCCTCTCCTCCTCCTCTGGGAACTCTCAACATCAAATCATAACACTACATAATGAGGAATTAGTTCAAATTCCTCCCTTTATACCTTTCCCAATCTAATTCACCATTGACCTCACTTAAGCTATGTGATTTTCCTCCTAAAGTGATTAATTAATTAATTATGTACCCCTTTAACACCTTTTCATTCTAATTCTTCATTGACTTAGGCTTAAGTGATTTTTTCTAAGTATTTTGGCTTTATTCATTGTTTAGCCATCAATTCCTCCTTATTTCTCCATCTTGTTCCCTGTTTGTGCCTGACTATAGTCTACGGGAACATATAGACTACTAAGTCACTCCCTGTTGACCTACTCTTGGGAACGGGACATCACATTTATAAGGAAACTTAAGAAAGGATCTCGGAAATACAAAGGGAAGTTACCTCTCAAATGTTTCAACTGTGGCAAAATTAGGCATTTTGCCTCCAAATGTCCCTATCCCAAGCAGGAGGATAGTGATGATGAAGAAACTTATAACCATAAAGAACTTAAAAAGAGAAAAACTAGAAATAAGAAAAAAATCTACAAGAAAAAGAAAAACTTTTACTCGAAAGAAGACAATAGTTCATCTGACATAAGTGAAGATGACGAGACAAAACTCTTATTTATGGGCATAGAAACTCAAAATAATGTTGTTGATGATAATATTGGAAATGAAGGAAACTCTGAAGTTGAAGGAGAAGTATACCTTAAAGAAGAACTTATTAGTGCTCTTGAAGAACTAAGAAAATATAAAAGGAAGAATAAATCATTAAGAGAACAATTATTAGAATATGAAGAAGAACAAAAATCAAGAGAAAAGGAAGTGTCAAAAACCATCAAGGAACCAAAACAAATCATCAAAGATTTAAAGACTCAACTCCAAGAAGTTAAAAGAATTGAAGAGGTCATAAGTAAACAACTCAATGAAAAACAACAAGACTGTGAAAAACTAGAGGCTGAAATTGTTTTTTCTAAAAAGTGAACTTGAGAAAGGAAACAATCAATCAAGATTTGAAAACAATACAAAAATCTTGGATGATATTCTTAACGGTCAAAGATCATTAAGCAATAAGATAGGATTGGGTTATGATCAAAAGAATCTAACAAAGGATCTAACTCTATATCTCAGGAAAATGATCAAAATCCAAAAAGTTATGCAATTGCCCTTCAAAGCTCTTTCAAAAAGGAAGAAAGCAAAATAAAGACTAATCAACAAAAATCTACTCTCCCTTCAAAAGAAAATGAATACAGAAGGAATACAACTACAAGAATAACTCCCCCAAAAAGGTGTCATCATCTCTTTCTTGGCTATTGCTTCTCTTGCAATAATTTTGGGCATAAAAAATTACACTGTAGAGCTTATGGAAAGAACAATGATAAAAGTGTTCAAAGATATGGTTATAAGAACAACATGAACAACAAGGGCAATAGCTACAAAGCAGCTAGTCCATGCCTTAACATTTTAATATAATAAACTTAAGTATTTTTATATCATAAAGTTTTTAAAGGAAACTAAAATTTATTTGTGTTTAATAATATTTGCATATGTAAGAAAATCAAACTTTGTTTGTATTTTAAAATATGTACATTTGTAAGAAAAACACAATTTATTTATATTAAATAATATATATTTTTATTTTTATCGATCATTGGATCAGTGTATGATACACATAGAATGGTATATGGAAGACAAGCTTGACTAAGAGCTTGTTTTCCTGGAAAGTAAATGGGAGGAGTGGAAGTTAGGTTTTCCCATTACAATGAAACAAAAAAAAAGGTATCTTCATGTTCATGGAAGAAGAACACATAAAACTGTACACTATATAATGTTTACTCATTTAAAGAGATATTTGATCAATATATGATACACATAGAATGGTAATGGATAAAAAAATTGTATACAAGATAACATACGTAGTAGAAATTTAGGGATGTAATTAGATTGTAAATACAAAAATTTGACATATTCCTCAATATAATCAAACTTGAATTGATATAATTGATGCATTCTTGAATACAATCGAGTTTTTTTTAAGTATACTATTTTATGTATGATAGTTTTTGAGTAAAATTAGGACATAATTTTTTGGATAGAAATCATATTTTTTTATTCTTTAAAATGTTATTATCTATGTTTAAGGTACAAAACCATATTTACAAGGCACAAACAGTTAAACATGTGCAACATGATTTGTTTTCAAGACATTTTAGCTATAACATGTAACACACCCACGACGGAGCATAATTTTTTTTTCTTTTCTTAAAGGACAGATTCTCCATCCATGGTTTCTAATTTGGAAAGTTGGGGAACCAGTCTGACCTCTTGGTCGAGGATCTCCTATTTTGAAGCCAAACACCTCTCTGAGACCTCGATGGTATCGCTCTGTAATTAAACACAGACCCTTTCGACTTCCAAGTGTAGGTCCAATGGTACCCACGACCTTCCCTTCGCGCTTGGGGAATTCTCTGAGTTTGGGCGCTAGCCCCTTTTCTGATAAGCCCCTCCTTGAAGTGACCTTGGGTGATAATGATTTGAAAATATCTTTTAATGACTGTGGTTGAGTTATTAAGCATGTGTGTATTAACCATTCAGGAAGCTAATGAAAGAGGATGAAGATAAGAGAATTATATCACAACCATAAACTCATATATAGAACTAAACATAAGTAGTAAGAACAACAAACCATAACAAGAGAAGTGATAACAGAGTTCGGCACAAAATTGGCTACGTCTCCGGGCCTTTGTCTCAGTGGGGGAGGCTTCTTTATTTCTGTTCAAAAGATTAATAAGTACATTGCAGCAATTCCATAAGGCTACAAGACTAATCTGGTCATGTTCTTCCAGATCTCTAGAACCCAGCAGAAGAAACGACAAGCAAAACGGATGACCGACGCTCCCAGAAATGGCCCGCAAGCGTCTGCTCCTCAACAACTTCCTCGCATAAAAATGGCTTTGGCTTGGCTTTGCTTCAGCATAACTCTGCTTTGACAGTCCTCCATGTCCTTAAACAGGCCTGGTTTTTATAGATCTGAATTTGGTTATCCATCCCCAACTTCCTCCCAAAATCTGGGCTCAAAAAAAGCCCAATATCTTCCAATAATGGCCAAATCCTCCATTAACAGGCTTGAAAATCAATAAAAAATCCCAAACCATACAATAAAACCCACTTTTAACAAAAATTATGGGCTAAGCCCCTTTGATTGGTGCGTGCCCCCTCAAATAAGATCACATGGGTAGACATGTGGCCAAGCGCCAGCCCGAAGGGCTGTGCGTTGGCCCCTCATCCCAAAATCCTTGGTCACATGCCCATTCAATAGAACCGCACCTACCCAAAAATGCGCTAGCTCTTAAGGTTGAGCCTCGAGTCGTATGAGAGGTAAGTGTAACAACCCGAAACCATGGGCTACATGCGTGCTGGTGGTTAAAGGAAAAGCGCATGTGCTCTTTATGCCTTGTGGTCACACATATCCAATGAACTGTCCTTCCGCCCATATATTAAATCAATACAGTTTAAATAAAATTAAACAAGATTGTTAAAACAAGCAACATGTGTGGCGTAATGGTATTGGAGCCTTTATGAAAGAATTGAGTTTGGAGGAGAGGTCTCAGGTTCGATTCTCGTCCACTCCAAAATTTTTGCATACAACTAATGGGTGCCACGTGGCACCCCACCATTTGTTGATCTCCGATGCCATGTGTCAACATGCTATTGGTCCCTGTCATTGTCCAGTCACCCCACTGCTATGCTTCCACATGTCAATATGCTACATCAATATGGTGATGTCATGTTGACGTCAGCATTGACTTTTTTCCGGTTTGGCTGTTGACTTTTTCATTGTTTGGGAATCTAATCAGAGTGCAATAACTCTCACATACAGAGCCTGTTTGAGAAAGTAAATATATGGTCGGAATCAGCGTGACGAGCCGGTCACAGTGGAATTGGTTTCGTCCGATTCCGAGAACTTTTAGTTTTGAGCCTTTTTTAGCCCTGTTAGGCTCCTGGATCCGATTCTGGATCACACCTCCCCACTAAAAGACCTTTTGGTCCCCAAAAGGTTGTTGACCAGTCAACAAGCTCGGGATAGGCCACCCGACTTGTCATTTGTCTCTGAATTTTGTCTTGTGCACCTGTCTCATCAAGATCAATTGTAACACAATCATGACAACTCACAACATATTGTTAGCCATTTGAGCCCTGTCACATCTTACTGAAGCCACTATCATCCATGTAGAAAACATTACTAATGATAGCATCCAAAAGACAACTGCAAATGAGTTGATGTACTTATAATATTTACACGACACGAGCTTATCTTGAAGCATCCTATGATTGATTTTCCATTTAACAATCATTTCATGTTCTTGTTTAAGATCGATTACTTCATTTGAAACAATTATTGGTTTGTTGCTTGCTTGCACTGCCTTCTTTAATTGTTCCATTGTTTGAAGTGTTTTATTCGCATTAACACGATGAACATGAACCACATAATCTTGACCTGCTTTGGTTAATTGATATTGATTCTTTGTCCTGTAGAAGATTGCCTTATGATCATATAAGTATGGACTACCTAAGACCATTCCACATTCATTTAATGACACTACATCACATGTTACCTCGTCCACATACTTAGATGAAATTGCAAATTTGATTGTGCATTGTTTTGTTATGTGCATTTGATGATGATTGCTTATCCATTTAAGTGTGAGAGGCTTATGATTTACTTGTGTTTTTAACCCCAATTGCTTAACCAATTCTTCTAAGATTAGATTAGCTTGAGATCCACTGTTGATTAATGTGTCTATCTTAGTGTCTCGCATGATGGTCCTTATATGAAACAAGTTACTTCTACAATCAATGCCTTCACCAATTTTACCTGTCATACCAACTAATGAGACCTTAGATTCGTCACCTGAATCCAATCCCAAGTATGTGGGTCTTGTTGCTGCTGCTACTGTTTGCCTTCCCTTCTTTTCCTTGAACCACTTTGGTCTCTTCTTGGGATGCAACTGCCAACATCTGTCCTCATCATGTCCCTCTTTCTTGCAATGCTTGCAAGAGGGATTCTCGTCCTTTCTTGCCACTGCATTTGGATTCTTGCCATGCCATTTCCTCTTGTCCTCTTTCCTTGAAGGCGATGATTCCCCTGATACACCAACTTTTCATGCTTCAATGTATGTCGCTTGAACATAAACCTCATCAAGGTTAGTGGGTCCAAACATGAATACGGTGTTTCTAATATGTGCATGTAAACCCCCTATATACTTCATAAGGGTTTCCTATGTATGTAAAGGGATATCTAACATCAATGCCATTTTTCGAAAGCCATCTGTATACTCTTGCACTGCTTGTCATTTTCTTAGTTTTAAAGATTGCCATTCAATTAATGTTTTTTCTTTATAACCCAAAGGATAGAATTGTTTCCTAAGTGCAGAAATGAAGCTTTGCCATGATGGAAATACATTACCCACTTGTTGTGTTCCATTTTGCATCTTGCTTTGCCACCAATGAGAGCGGTGCCTGCAAGTCTCAAAGATGCCAACTTGATTTGTGTGGCCTCATCCTTGATCTGTTGCACATTGCAGTAAACCTCCATCCGACTGACCCAATTGTCAAGTCTCTCTGCATTAACTTCACCATCATATAAGGGTAATTCAAATTTAACATCAAGTTTTAACAATGGCATTTCATTCTTATGTTTATGAACATGTTTCTTTGCATTGGATTTAGAACTTGAACTTGA
>JASDQU010105621.1:27884-44388 GCA_032191745.1 Picea mariana
ACGACGCTTCACTAGAAATTGTGGAGAAACAAGAAGCTAAGCAAGAGGAAATGTATGACAAACTTAAGGTCAAGTTACGAGGGGTACAACAGGCCCTTCAGTCCAGCTATGCAATGTCCACTGCACCCCTGTCATCAGGAGAACTAGAGTTGGGGGATGAGCCAGCCCAACCCCGTCGATTAGCTAATGCGGTCGAAGCTCATCTTCGTCGTGCACAAGAAGAAGTAGAACAAGCTACCTAGACCTTGAAGCAAGTACAAGGTGACATTGTAGAACAAAACTGAATTGCAGAACATGAGAAGGTTGCTCTCCAGGCCAAGTTTGACGCGAGAAAATCACAGATGTAGCAAGAGAAAGAACAGTTGCTCGCAGAGCAGCTCGAAGTAAAAGAAGCAGTAAATAGAGCACTCCGCTCTATGACAGGCTTAGAGCTATAGGCAGAAGACCGAGTCACGCATCAAATAGAGCGGCTACAACAATGAATATCAGATTTAGAGCTCTGCACTGTACCCGACACCCCACAGGATGTAAGGGACCAAAGGGAAGAAACTGCTCGAAGCGCAGTTGAAAGAATAAAAGTCCTTGCTCTGAAACACAAGAAACTGAGTGATCGTAGTGCCCAAATGTATGAACAACTCACTGAGAATCCATAATTGAAGGCACTAGAGTCACAGCTCCAGGAAGAGAAGTATCAAGCAGATACAATACATGCGGAGTTGAAGCCCCTGTCAGCTGTAGAAAGAATGAAGTGATCCCAAGAGTAGTGCACTGCCCAACAACAGGTCCATACTATTCAGAGTAGAGTTATGGAAGTAACTCAAAGACTCCAACCTGTACAGGACAAGGCTTACCAACTGTTCACAAAAATCGAAGGTCAAGGAGTGGAATTGGAGCAAGTTGTCACTGCAGTTGAACAATGCCTCGAAGGACCTGTCAATGAAGCAATCATACATGAGTTCATTGAACAGGAGACCGTAGCATAGTAACAAGTCGAAGCAGCTCGAGCCAAGCTTGAGGCTTTTGAAGCAGAACTAGTCAGATCAGAGTGACTCGAGACGAGTCACAGGTGAGTGTTGGGGGCCTGTTGGCCCTTGACCAAGTTTTGAGGAGTCTTGGTCATGTTTGAGCTAATTTTGGGACTTCGACAGGCTGTCAAAGGCAGAGCGCAAGACGAAGCGGAGATCATAGGATCTCGACCCCTTTTAGGGCCCTTTTTGGGATTTGGGATTATGTAATGGGTATGGGGATGTCGGCCCATGAGTTTACCCATGTTTAGGCCTATTTTGTAAAGTATAAATAGAAGTCTAGACGATGTAAAGATAGGCATCTATGTGATGTTAGGTCGGTGAGCTAAGTGCTAAGCAAGTATGAATGGCTAAGTGCTAGAGTTGCATCTATGTGATGTTAAGCTGGTGAGCTAAGTGCTAAGCAGGTGCGAATGGCTAAGTGCTAGAGTTGCATCTATGTGATATTTGGCTAAGTGCTAAGTATGGATTATAGATGCTTTGTGCATACTGGGTGAGACTTGCAGAGCTAAGTGCAAGTGGTTGTAACAGACTGTGGAAGGCTTTGTGCTGTAATGCAAGGAAGGAGGATCTAGCAAGGTGCACAGATCTCCTGTCCTCTGCGGAATGGAACTTGAATGCTTTGTGCCTGTAAGGAGCTTGATCCAAGATAATAAAGAAAAGAAGAGTTGGTGGACGTAGCCCTAGGGTGGGGGTGAACCACATACATGTTGTGTTTCTTTGCTCTGTGCGGTGTATTGATATCTTTATATGTTTTCTTGCTTAGTGCTTTAACATATATGAATGATAGATAGATATGTTAATGCTATGTGCTTAATAATATGGATGAATGTTAGATTTGACTTATATACATGTGCTTAGTGCTAAATCTGTTAAGATCTGATTTGTTTCATCATGCTAAGTGCTGCTAGAAGCCAGATCTGGTTGACCACTGCGTTGTACTATGATTAGGGTTTAACTGCAATGTAACTAAGACTGAATATTGATAAATATAACTGCTGAGTACTCTGTTAAGTGATCATAATCATAGATTTGTGTCCCAACTAAGGTTGTAGACACCGGAGTCCTACAACCACCCCTGCCTCTACCTCGAGTGAGACTTCATCTGCTTTGCGGGTGTTGCCGAAAGGGCTGGTAGTCAGGGTTTTGTTGGTGCGTTGTTGTAGTGTTGAACCTTGGGTCTTCCCCTGTGCCAACAGATCACATCGCGACTTCGTGTTTCAGAGGATCCATCCCCTTCATGATGATTACCAACATTCGTCAATCTTGCGAAGACTGAAGGAGTCGAGGCGTTAACGCCTACGCTCCTTCTTCAAATCTAATAGTCACAACAGACCTTGAATCCTTCTGAACGACTCTTGTTTGTTCATCTTCCAAACGAAAGGATATTCCCTTTCGATACTTGAGTCTCACTATCCTTTATGAGCTTCATCAGTTATGAAGGATTTAAGAGCGGTGTGCTCTTTCTCCTGAGCTTAACACTTAGAAGGGTCTTATGCACTATTCTTGCGCTCCTTCATCAAGTCTAGAATTTAAGTGGTTCTCGGTCTCTGCTTGCCTCATAGAGAGCCTGTGCATATCTGCACTATCTCTCCTGAGCTTAACCAGCTCCATCCTCCAAGGGACTCAGAACGATTAGGAGGGTCGACATGTGTACATGAAACTGTACCTAAGGTCAATGAACTCACAATTCATGGCTATGGTTTAAGCCACCACATAACACAAGCATTTATGAGTATAAAAACACATCCAATTCATACAATTTCCTACTTGCCTAGTTACACAATCAAGCAAACACAAAAAGGGTACAGTATAAATTATTAAGCAAACATATCCATCCCTGTAAGATTCATAGGATATCCAACTTAATTCACAGTACTACTTAAATACACAAGATATGTGATTACTTATCTTTTACAAGTAGTAGCCAACTAACTGACCGTGGGTGTTCGTCCTTCCACCTGACCATAGGCTCAGAGGCATTCATTCTTAGCACTTTAGCCACCCCCATGCCAAGCCATGATATCACTAGGGAACTCTCGCAGTTCTCAAGGATTCTTTCTCTGTTTCGGCCTCTGCTCGGGTTCTGTTATCGACAAACTTTCAGAGATCTCTCTCTCTGTTATGGCCTTGGCGAGGTTTATTGGATAATTCACTCAGCATTAACCTCGTAGCCTTTTGTTCATTATTCACTTGAGAGCTCTATGCATTCTCCTTATCCATTTGTATCTCTTTCCTTCCAGAATGGTTCTCGACCCATCTTGTTCGTTTTGTCAGAAGGAAACTCCGATCAGCTTGGTCTATCATACCCAGTGGTACTTCGGGTTGACATTCTGTAGTTTTGCCATGTTTCCATTCATGGGAGTGGTTGATAATTCAACCACTAGTCCTTTCTTCATTAACCGATTTCTCTCCTTGGGATTCGAAGGAGATTTATTATCCCCATCAAGGGAATTTGGTGTTGTTTGATATAATGAACCCTTTCTTATAGTTTTCACAATATTTCCTCTAGTGATATCATGGCCAGTACTTTCAAGGCTTCACCCCCATAGTCAATTATTGGCAACTCAAACATTAATACATTTACACTGTCCACATGCCTTAGCATGGTAAATCCTACCTTATGATTAATTACAAGCTCGAGGAAACAGGGGTGTTACATAACATTAGAGCATCGATATTTGTTTGGTATTGTGAAATTCAGTGTTATAATGGTTTACTCTTTACTATTTACATGACACAACGTACCCTAATATCTTATCGCCTCAACAGATCGAGCCATGCATCAACAAATATTTAATTAAATTAAAACTTTGAAAACAATAAGTTCCCTTATTTCGATTTAAAGTGCATTATTTAATTTTCTACCCAAAATTGATAAGAAAAAGAATAAATACTTTCAAGAACCTCTTCATTTGGATGATAATAGTTATTTAATTTCCTACACGAGAAATATAAAATTTCATGAAATAGTAGCCAAGAAACTACAATACATAACATAAATTGCATATATATAATGATCTTATATGTAAGAATTTCTTTAAACACATATAATTCTGATTTAAAAATCAACATGATTTAAAAAGATGACAATATGTAATTTTCCACCAATTATGTAAGTTTAACTATTGTGATGGATCACAAAAAACACGCTATATGATGTTTGTTATTTTTTTTTCCAAAAACTTGTTTTCCTCCAAAGATGTAGTTTCGTTCATAGTGTAGAGTGTGAAGTGATATCTGCAAAAGTAAAAAGAATTATAAATAACTATTGCAAGGAGAAAACTAAAATAGATTACAAAATATTTTTCATATTTTAATAATTATATAATGTAAATGAACTTACATGTAGATATGCAAGCATGTCATATTTGTTTGACATCAATAATAATGTTATCCATTGTAATTGTAAAATTTCCATTGATGGAAAATGCCCGTAGCAGGAAAACATTTTCTGAAATGTTTTGTTTATATTGTGCAAATGATATTTGAATGAGTTTAGGGAATAAAATTTCGAGGAGTTCCTTTGGCAGAGTGCAGTTGATCTTGTCATCCGTTGTGTGCATTGTACATTGTAGATTGTGCTCATATGAATATGATGTTTTACGAGCACATTTTGTGCAATACAACATGTCATTTATTGGAAAATCCACTGTTATAACAATTTGCATACATTCATTACAAAATGGTTTGAATGGAGGCAAGAAGACATCACTTGGCTGGAGTACTCCAATCATCTGCAATTTTTTTTTTCATAGAATTTTTGTTAGTATACTACACAAATGTAAAGAAACAAGAGAAGTTCGTTGTAAAAGTAAGTTTGTTTCAACAAAACTTGCTTGAATAGTTGTTTTTGCAAGAGTTTGTAAATAAGACTTTGTAGAATTGTCATTGAGTGGTTCAAGGAAACTAGATAGACCTGTTCTTATATTGCGGGATCCCTTTGTTGATTTTTCAATGTGTTAGGTTAATCATGAGGTTTATTCCATTTTATCATTTAACCATAACCATAATTGCTGCAACAACCAAGATCACAAGAAGAAGCACCATGCACAAGAACACAAAATGTATCCTAGGAAACCCTTCTCAACAAGGGAAGAAAACCCAGCCAAATCCTTTGCTATATTCTTCAAGAGAAAGACCTTCATCACCAAGATAGACCTTAGCACATAAGAGGGTGCTTCAAACCCTAGCACTCTAGTGCCCAAGAGAGGTGCACACCTTTTCCCAAAGAAGTGTACTTGCTGAAATTTCCACAATGGGGAATTCCCTTTACTTATATTAGACTTATCCTATCAACTGAAGTGTCTATTGGCTCAACAGGGCCGACCTCTCTAAATCATATTATTCTTATTCTTATTCTTATTATTAATATTATCCAAACTAATTATCTTTTACATTTATTATTAATCACATTGAGGTAGGGCCGACCTATACTCTTTATAGTAAAATTAGGGTTACAGGCAGGTCTAACTCTTGAACAATATATAAAAAAGGATCTGATAGACCCAATAGTGCTCATCCACTAGGGGCACATCCATAGGGATGTCATATCTCTGGTTCACTGCATTACACAGAAGAACCAGATCTTCACACGTTCACCTGTGCTCGCCCACAAGCACGTTCACTCTACAGATCTTCTTTCTCACTGCCTCACACACGAGAATCATCTGGAGTCTTATCATCAACTCTGCTTCTTAGAGGAGGCTAATACATCATCTTCATTTATGTTCACGTGATGATGCACCGAACACTTTGGGATTTCACACATTCACCTTGTGCTTAGCCACAGATAGGTCCAACTCAATAGATCGCCTTTCCCACTGGATAATCATTTGGAGTTCTTCTCAACCCTCTAAATGGAGGAGGTCATATCTATGTTCCTAGATCTGTCTCATGAAGGAACCACATACCCTTCTTAGGGGATTTCTCTCAGGTTTGTAAGCTGAGAGAAAGACTCACATAGTTGCAATGATCCACATCTCACAGGTTTGTAAGATGGAGAATGTCTCACATAGCTGAATTCATCAACACTCCCTCTTAGCTAGGGAGGCATTCTTCATCATGCCAAGTCTCACATAGATGTACTCTGAATTTTTTTTTTGGTTGGAGTCATCATTACTCCCTCTCAATTAGGAAGGCATTTCTCGTTAGTTTGGTGCAGATGTCTGTAATTTTCTCATGTGTAGGAAGGTACTACATGTGTATGATTTTCCTTTGTATCATATCTCTGACATAAGGATATTTCATCTCATTGTGTTTCGATCCATCAGGAAACACTAGGTTCTCAAGGAGCTTTACGCACGGCTTCTTGGTTATCATCATAGGATCCATCTCATGGTCAAGTAATTCTGTTAGAGGTTTGTGAGGCCATATTGCTTCGCATACTCGATGCTATATACTCTACCTCTGTGGTGCTCAAGACCATAGAGTTTTGTTTCCTGCTGCATCAGGAAACCATGGAAAAATTCATGATAGAACAATAATCGGATGTGTTCTTTCGGTCCACTATACTTTCTGCTCAATCTGAATCGGCATATCCTGCAAACTCAAGTTCACATTGGAGGCACTGGCCATATCCAATCATGCCTTGTATATATCTCAATACATGTTTTGTTGTTCTCTAGTGAGTCTGTCTCGGTTGACTCATGTAATGGATAAACACATTCACTGCATGGCATGAATCAAGTCTGGTTTTAACCAAATACATTGGTGATCCAATGTGTATCAGTCTCGTCTGAATCATCATCAACCTTCTCCTTTTAAATTTATCATGGTGGATTTTGTATTATGTCATTCTTTAACTTCTTTAATATATTTACTGTATATTTTCCTTGTCTTAGGAAAATCTCATCGGTCCTCTATCATACTTCTTGTTCCAAGAAGTAGTGCATCATACTCATATTTCTTCATCTCAAATTCAGAAACAAGGTTTTCTGAATAAGTCATCAAAATCAGGCTCTCGTCACCAACACTGTAATAATATAGGTTTGGATTAGCAACATTCTTTGTTGAAATCCAAACTCATCGAGAATCTATCTATCTGATATAGTTTTCAACTCATGGATGGTAGTACAGATGGAAGTGTATCAGGTTTACTAGATCAAGTGTCTTATCATAGACGACTCTCTCTGTTTGTGAGAAACCTCTAGCTATATATCTCCTTTTGTATTTCTCGACACTTCCATTAGTTGCATGTTTGATCTTATAGATCCACTTGGAAGTTACCACAGACTTCCCTTATAGTCTCTGAATAATATCTTATACATCATTCTTTCATATATATTGGTATTCTTATGTTATGGCATCTTGCCATACTTGTTCTCTAGTTGCTTCTCTAAGATGAGGAAGCTCAACATCAGTGAAGTGGCTCATGATTGAAGGATAGCTTTAAAAATCTCTTTTTCTTTCTCAGGATGTGCCTTGAGTGGCTTGTATGTTTCTTTGCAAGATCTAGGTAGGCCTTTTTTTCCCTACTGCAATATCTCAACTGGAACAACGTTTGTCTCCCTCTAAACTACTAAAGAGGGAGAAGGTATTTGTCTTACTGTCAATCTCCATCTGAGATTCTCTGGAATTTGAAAGGCTATCTCCTTTTCAAGGACAATGTTTCTGCTTGTTCTTGTATAATGAACAAATTAAATATGGTTTGGACTCCCATACTAGGGATAATGGTCCAAGTCTTTGAGAGCTCCCATACTAGGAATAATACCCTTCACTTATTTGAAAAAAAAATGCAATCAACTATAAAGTTAGAAATCAATTGATTTACCTAGTTTTGTAGTCATGTCTTTTTAGAGGAAGTACTTCTCCTCTCTCTTCTCTTCACTATTTTTAGGTGGATCTGGATCAATGTCAACGGTGGAAGCATGATGTCTTCCCTTCTTCCTGGTTGGACAGTTTCTTGCAATGTGTCCATACTTGTCACATCTAAAGCACTGAATTTCTGAAGCATCTCTTCTTTGATAACCTGGATTGGATGAAGACTTTTCACCTTTAAATGTTTGCCTGAAAATTCTTTTGAATTTTCCTCCCTTCTTTGTATGACGTGCAAGAGCATGATTTTCTTTTGAGGAATCTTCCACTCCTCTATTTCTAAGTCTAAGTTCTTATTGAGTGTAATCTATCCATAGACGATCAAAGGTTGGTAGAGATTCTCTTCCAATGATACTCTGAATGAAAGGCTCCCATGATTTTGGAAGATTCTAGAGAGTGGTTAAGACAAGTTCTCTATCAAACATGATTTCCCCAATGGTCTCTAGTTGTTCTTTAATCTCTGATAACTTCATAAAGAATAGAGCAATTGTATCACCCTTCATCATCTTGGTACTTTGAAGTTGGCTCTTTAAGGTAAGAGCTCTGAGAGTGTTGTCACTTTCAAACATTCCTTTTAAGGCTTCATACATATCATAGGTTGTCTTCAGATTGGCAATATGAGGTAAGAGGTGATCTCTTACTGAGTAGATGATTATTTTTCTTGCTTTGACATCTTCTTCCTTTCTTATCTTCTTCTCTATATATGTAGCTATGTCTGTTATAGTTTTAGTTGTCACATCCAAGAGGTCATCTTCTTCAAGAGTGACTAGAAGCTTTGATTTCCAGGGGATGAAGTTGCTTGCTCCATCAAGCTTATCTTCTACTAATGTTATGTTCTTCATTTGATTGGTTTCTTCAAATACTTGCCAACTGGATTTTGAGAACCTAATGATTAGGTTGAATTTGTAACTTTGGATTATATTGGACTTATGGATGCCAACAATCAATTTGATAGTATCACAGATATTCTCATTGATTCAGGAAAATGTTTCTTCAGAACCCCAGAATTGATATTCTCCAGGAAATTTCGGCACCCTAGAAACCCTAGGGCCAAAAATCAAAATTTCTCGGAATTTCATTTTGAGAGCTTCTGGAGATGTGCCAGAAGAGGTCGTACTCTTCTATGCCAAAAGTATCCCCAGCATCCAAGTATTAAGGGCTGAATTACCACTGAAAAGGAGGTCGTACAAAATTTTCTGGAAACCCTAGGAGGGTCGTACGGTTCTGCAAAAGAAGAAGGATGACTGATAAAATATTTTAGCTTGTGCAATGGGTTATTCAAGACCTATGCTCTGATACCATGTTGATTTTTCAATGTGTTAGGTTAAGCATGAGGTTTATTCCATTTTATCATTTAACCATAACCATAAATGCTGCAACAACCAAGATCACAAGAAGAAGCACCATGCACAAAAACACAAAATGTATCCTGGGAAACCCTTCTCAACAAGGGAAGAAAACCCAGCCAAATCCTTTGCTATATTCTTCGAGAGAAGGACCTTCACCACCAAGAAAGACCTTAGCACACAAGAGGGTGCTTCAAACCCTAGAACTCTAGCACCCAAGAGAGGTGCACACCTTTTCCCAAAGAAGTGTACTTGCTGAAATTTCCAATCTCACATGAAAGATATGATTCCGCAATGGGGAATTTCCCTTTACTTATATTAGACTTATCCTATCAACTGAAGTGTCTATTGGCTCAACAGGGCCAACCTCTCTAAATCATATTATAATAATTATTATTATTACAATTAATATTATCCAGATTAATTAACTTTTACATTTATTATTAATCACATTGAGGTAGGGCCGACCTATACCCTTTATATTACAATTAGGGTTACAGGCAGGTCTAACTCTTGAAAAATATATAGAAAATGATCTGATACACACACCAGTGCTCATCCACTAGGGGCACATCCATAGGGATGCCATATCTCTGGTTCACTGCATTACACAGAAGAACCAGATCTTCACACGTTCACTTGTGCTCGTCCATAGGCACGTCCACTCTACAGATCTTCTTTCTCACTGCCTCACACAGGAGAATCATATGGAGTCTTCTCGTCAACTCTATTGCTCAGAGGAGGCTAATACATCATCTTCATTTATGTTCACATGACGATGCACCCAACACTTTGGGATTTCACGCGTTCACCTTGTGCTCAGCCACAAGCACGTCCAACTCAACAGATCATCTTTCCCACTGGATAATCATCTGGAGTTCTTCTCAACTCTCTGAATGGAGGAGGTCATCTCTACATTCCTAGCTCTGTCTCAGGAAGGAACCACATAACCTTCTTAGGGGATTTCTCTCAGGTTTGTAAGCTGAGAGAAAGACTCACATAGCTGCAATGATCCACATCTCACAGGTTTGTAAGCTAGAGAATGTCTCACATAGTTGCATTCATCAACACCCTTTAACCCACTCCTAACCACATTTTTGAAGAGGAGCATGGTTGTTTTCCCTTTTTCTATAAGTTGTTGAATTTCAAAGTATGTTTGTTTGTACTGGTCATTCAAGTGCACCTAGTAAACATTGATGAAACGTAAATGTTTACGATCAAATAAACATGCAAATATGAAATATGCAAAAAAAATGAAAATGCAACATGTAACTTAGTAATTTAAATAAAATGGATGTTTAGATTGAAATGCTTACTGTGGCCTCGTCATGAGTTGTTTCACCATATTTCACATACATTTCAAACTAACGATTGTTTTGATGACATCCTATAACAATTGCTGCAAAACTACCAACTGAGTAGTCATCATTTGCATCCAAACGTGCATTGACTGTAGTATCTGGAATGAGCCTTCGTTGAACACAAACTAACGATATGTTTTCAATTATAGAGGTTGCAGTCATTGTAATGCAACGACTAGCATCTCCTCTTTCATATTTTCTTTTTTATATGATATCGAATCCTACAATTCGAATGTTGTTACCAGGAGAAAAATGTGGCAAGAACTGTGATCTAAGCTTGTCATCGATGTTCACGGTGATTGTACTCTAACCATGCATGTCAACAAGATCGACATGCACAACTTGGGCTTTTGGAGGCGAGTTGGATGTTCTCACGGAAGCATGACCATATACAACTAAAACATCTCCTTCAAAAACATTGGTTGACTTTCCCATGCATATGTCAAATATGGAAGATGGTATTAGGTTATCTTTGCTTTGCCTGTGAACAAAATCCATTTTTTTGGATTATTTTTTTGTGTTCAAAATTTAAGCTATTATTCAATTTTTCTATAATGAAGTAATATGCAAATGTAATACAAGTTTCTTTTTCCTTTTCTATTGCAAAGGGATAAACATTCTACCTCTTTTTTGGTTGGTCATCATCATTGGTAATTGTCTGGCTATCTGCTTTGTGGGAAATCATTTTGTTGCTGCAATGAATGAACTAACCAAATGTTATTTTTTTACTTGTTTCGGGAGAGGAAAGGGAAATTTTCTAGGAATCAAGTTCAAATGCTCTACATGTTTTAAGCTAAATACTATAATAAAGTATTTTTAAAAACTAATAAAACTAATTTAAAAAGATAACAATTTTTTAAAAAAATAAAAATTACATTGTTGTCTACGTTTATTGCATTTTGAATTCGAAGGAATGCTAATTAATATTCATTAATTTAATTAAGGAAATGTGAAAAAATATTTTTTTTAATAAAACATTTTTTTTGCATAACAAGGGAAAATTGTCAAGTCATTATTTTCCACCAATTACAAAAAAATTACTTAAATTTTGAAAGTTATAAAAAGATATTTAATTTTTGAAAACTTTAATTAATCTCAGACCTCCCCAAAAAAATCAACAAAACTTATGTCAACAAAATTTGACTATGGAGTCTAAAGCTACAACAAAAATCCCCTAGTGTTCATACAACAAAAATCCCCTAGTACTCATACACCCCAATTCTGACTTGATTTTACAATTTAATTACAAACAAGTTCAAAGAAAAGAATAACAAGAATCTAGAATAAATAAAGACAAACCTGCATGTGCAAACAATGATCAAATACAATAAAAAATTCAGAAAATAAAAAAGCATATTAGTCTACACAATCAATTTTTTTTCAAGTACAAGTTAAAATATTTCACCTAGTATTTAGAAACCAAATCAACATTCATGGTTCATGTCATTATAACTAATTTCAAATATACTTTATAATAACAAGAATATTTGAACTATCATTATATGTAGATATTGACTAATTTCAAACAACGCATAAGTGTCAATATTCATTTTAGATACTTCTCTCGTGTTGCATAAAAGGAAACCTCTTAATTTGGAAAAGCAATGAATAGATGAGGGCCAAGAAACCTACCATTAATATATATATATATATATTTTGCATTTTTGAAATATAAACATAAATGAAGCCAAGTCTTTGATGAGAAATTCAATTTAGGCTTAACAAATCATATATTTCATCATGGTCAGTCCAATATGCATCTTATATATTGACTTCACAATCATTAGAATCCAAATTCGTCCAAATGTGGTCAATTTGAGTTTTTGTTTTTGGAGTACATTTGTTTGTTATTTCTTGCAAATGTTGTGAACGCATGTAGTTTACTAGTTCTTTGCTTCTCTGACTATTTGCATGAATGTCAATATTGAAATCACCAATGATTATCAAGATACAACCACTATGAAGCATTTGCACTTTAGTTGTTGAAATTGTTTCAATGATTGTTGAGGCAGATGTGAATGGAGCAAACATGTCGTTGGACATACACCTCAGACATGACAAGTTCAACTATGTTACTGCAGAATTTTTTTGTTGCAATTATGTCTATGTTTCTTTCTATACAAGAAATGGACAGAATATGGCATTAAAATTGAATTTGGAAAATTGTTTTTTGTTTGGTGGCCAACTAGTTCGTGTCTCTTACAAACAAATGATCATATTGCTCACAAGGTCTTCATCTTGTAGAATGCCATCAAGTTGTGCATGTAGACTACATGTGTTTAAAGTTACAATTGAAATTCTATCAGAACATGTGATCAAACTTTGTACGTAGTCTAATTTCCATGATTGATTTTCTAACAATCGTTTCATTTCTATTGTAGCTTTTCTGTTGATACAAAAGTTTTCTTGTGTTATTTTTTGAATTAGAAATAGTGAATTCATGGTTTTGACTCTTGACAACATCGTGTATACTAATCCATGTGTTCTAATATTGCTTGGATCAAATGCAAGCTTATCTAAAGTCAATCCATGTGCTTTGTGTATTGTTCTAGCACAAGCTAGTTGTATTGGGGATTGTTTTCGTATTGTAGTTTGATTCTTTCCTCTAGGGCATGACAATGGCTTTGTAATTCAAAATATTGGTGTCCAACTTGGTGAAATATTTTTTTCATAGAAATTATGAAACTTATCTCTTTGTGATTTTCCAACAACTGGATCAACAAAATCTATCCAAATGACATCCATTTCATTTTTTCCTTTTGAATAACCCTTGAATGCTCCATCAACACCATTGACAAGTCCGTCTTCTATGTTGTAGTTTCCAACAAATATCTCAACTAGGAGATTTCTCTTTACTAGTATTTTTTATGGCAAGGTAGTCATTTTGTCATAAGTTGGGAATTTTTCTTGACAACTTTCAACTTCATCAAATGCTTCAAGAATTAACAATTCTTCATCTACTTGTGAAAGCATTTTTTCATTACGTATTTGCACATCTTTGTTTTTGTAAAATAAGTATGGAAATAAAGGATCTATTGGTGGTGATCTATAACAATTGCTATTTATGTATTCTATGTCATCATTGGACTGTTCATTCTGATACAGATTATTTTTGGCACGAAATGAGAGCGGAGATATAATAAAGAAATGTATAGAGATATCTCAGATATCCAATATTATAATAGAAATGTATTAGAGATGCAACCATAAACACAGATATATAGTAATACATAATTTTCTATTAATGAGCGAAAATGTACAAAGACTGTAAAATACAGAGTGAAAGACTCGCTAGAATGGTGACAACTTATCTCTAAGAAGAGATGTGATGGCTACTTGCATTTGTGAGAAGATGATTTTACAATGAGGCTCCAAAGACCTTTTTATCATAAAGAATATCCAAAACCCTAACCTTAGAAGATGAAAAGCCAACAGTTTTGTGGACCCCGTTTTGGGTTGTTTGGTGTATCAATTTCCCGGGGGCGTAACTTTGGCATACGATCTCTGTTTGGGGCACACGATAGCTCGTTGGAAAGGTATCATTGAGGAGATTCATTTTGGGGGCTCAATCAAAGCCTTTAGCTATTATTGAGAAGCTTGATTCTGAAAAACCTTCATTTAGGCCCTCAAAATGGCCCCGAAAGTTAAAAACTGCTAAAAATAACAAATTGTCAAAATTGCCAGAAAATTGTTTTGAGCCAGTTGGAAAAGGTGGGTGGCCACCGATATCCACTTGCATCAATCCTCCCTCCTTATGAAGCAATGGTATCCATAGCGTTGAGTGCTCGGGGGAGAGGGAAAAGAGTTTGCTGAATCTGCATCTTGATGAGCTGCTTGCCTGGTTGGAGAAGTTGCGCTGCTTAGCTTTTTGAAGGTTTTCACGAACCTGTGGCTAGAAGAGTTGGAAATTTTTAACCAGTTTAGCTACATGAGACGTTTGTGTGCAAAAGGAATCTTTTCACTTTGCTACAATTTTGTCGACCTGCTTCTGTTGGATAGAAGGTGCTTAGGCCAAGGCTGTAGTGGTTGCAATATCCTTCTGTTCACATTTTGAACAGATTGTGAAGAAGCTAAATTTTGTAGTATGAAATACTACCTTGCGGTATTGTTTAGGTGGGACAGTAGTTGGAACCACCTCTTGTATCCTATAGAGATGACCCCCTAGAGTAACAATGACACTATAGGGTCAAGACTCATAGATAGCATGGCGCTTCCACATATATGGCTGGCCCAAGAGAACATCACACTCATCCAATGGGGCAACATCACATAATACCTCATCCTTGAAGGGTTGGATGCCATATGACAATCGACACTGTTGGTTGACACAAAGATCTCGTCCCTGGAGAAGCCACCCAGTATTGTATGGTTGTGGGTGTGGTGTTGTCGACAATCCCTTGAGCCGACTTGTCTTATAGGGTTATTAACCAATCAATTAGGGTTTCTTCTTGCTTCCCGAAATATTCTATTCTAGTCAGGTTTACACGTGGAGGTAAATGCCTCCCGTAGCTACCATAATATCAACACTCCCTTCTAGCTAGGGAGGTATTGAAGGTAATGGTTTTGAGCACAAACATACCATTCACCCGGTGGCATCAACATAGTCGTATATACTTTCTCATGACTAGATCATGAGCACCATCATCACTATCAGTGTCATCAGCTGCATCATCTCTCGAATACATACTCCATATGAGTAATCAGACATGATTCATGATAAGTCACTCACTCCATAGAGTGACACAAGAGCCATTCTTCTAATCCAGACATATGTCCTAGAAGAATAAATGTCCTGAACCATTTTCCATCTGGGAAATCTCTCTCCATTGATCATCCATCTAGCTGATAATCATTTCCAAAACTACTAATAGTCTTTAAGGCAATCAGAACAATATCATTCAATAGAGCATAATTGTGTCTATCCATAGTAGTACACGACTACAATTCAGTGGTACAATACCACACCAATTAGCACACAGATACTTGATCAATGACGTATAGTCACAATCAGTGGAACACATCCACCATAGTAGCATACATCTACTGTCTAGAGACATATAGTCTCCATAACAATAATTTGATATCAACCTGCATAGAAAATATTGTTATGATATAAACTGAATCATCTGGGCCATTCTTCCACTCACATCTGTGAGCTCTAGAAGAGCATCTGCCCTCAGAGTAGAACATGAATGATGGGCTATCTGGACTATTCTTCTCAAGCAAGGAAGAATAACTATCTTGATTTCTGAGCCTGGACCATTCCTTATCTTGGGCCATTCCTCTGACACTAAACAAAGTGCAACCTGGAGAGAATGAGCTTTCCTTAGGGAATTCCTGTCCCCGATTGCTGAACCTGGACCATTCACCTATCTGGGCCATTCCTCTGGCACTAAACAAAGTGCAACTTGGAGAGAATGAATCTGCCCTAGGGAATGACTGTCCGAACCATTTCCTAAGGAAATGACTGTCCTGCACCAACCTCCAAAACAAATCATTCTTCGAAACTGCTCACAATTGTGAGCTTCGAAAGAATGACTGTCCAACGAGGAGAACCAGTCTTCTTGATCACTACTGAGAGTGATCGTCAAGAAGAGAGACTGTCCTAGACCATTCCCCATGTTAACCACAATGGAAAATCGCTATCTATGGTACATCAACAATCCATCTAATCATTTTCATTACAAAAATGACCGTTCAATCTGGACCATTTTCCGAACTGGAAAATGCCCGTCCGTCAAAAATCTCAAACCACTTTTCGAACTGGAAAGGAATTGCTCATCCTGGACCATTTTTTGAACTGAAAAATGTCTATCTATAAGTCAATAACACATCAGTGCTCCCTCCCAACCTGGGAGTCATTTCTTCCTTTTCCAATAGAGAAGTCGTCTCCACGAGCTCTAGCTTGAGTATGCAAACTCTTTCATCTTGGTCAAAGGCTTTACCAAAATGTCTA
>JASDQU010105621.1:73834-85956 GCA_032191745.1 Picea mariana
ACCATTGACTCATTCAATGGTTGTTAGAGGGTAGATTTTTGTAGAGGACAGTTGGGCAGTTTTTGACACTTGTGGACAACCTCTTTTCACACCTGCGTGGACAGGAGTGAGGTTGTAGTTGACGACCTCTTTTCACACCCGTGTTGACAAGAGTGAGGCAACATTCCTTTGCATTGGGAGCATCAGAGTGAGAACAGTGTGACATACATGTCGATATCTCATATGCATGTTGAGGACAGGCTAGCCAGGGCTAGAAATTGGTCGCCTTGGAAGGTGAGGATGGTCTTTGTCTTAGAGGACCTCGAGCTATGGGACATAGTCGAGGTAGTTGTTCCTCCCATTCCTCTCATTGCTCCCGTTCTGGTGGCAGAATTCAGGAGGAGGAACAACAAGGCAAAGAGGATAATTTGTGATGCTGTGAGAGATCACATTATTCCCCACTTGACTGGGAAGACTTATGCATTTGAGATGTGGGCATCTCTGTGCATGTTGTACGAGAGCTCTAATGAGAACCAGAAGATGGTTCTTCATGACCGACTCAGGGGCATTCACATGCTTGAGGATGAGTCAATTACTTCATTCCTTGGTAGATACACTCAGATAAGAGACAAGCTTGGAGCCGTCAGAGAGGTGGTGAACCCTAACTCTTTGGTGAGGCAAGCTATGAATAGCTTCACCAAACCGTGGGGTTCATTTGTACGTGGCATTGTTGCCAGGGAGGTCAAGCCTACATGGGAGAGGATGTGGGTTGAATTCGTCTAGGAGGAGACTAGGCTTGCAGCTGAGGCTTCTGGACAACAACAACAACAACAGTCAGTTTCAGGTGTTGAGGACCTTGCTCTTTGGACAAAGGGAAAGAAGAAGATCGACCATGGAGGTTGGCAAGGTCCTAAGTTTGATTCCCCACCACAGGGAGGAGAGAGCAGCAACAATAGTGGGCAGAGGAGAGACATGAGCACAATGAGATGCTTTGCTTTTGGAGAGATGGGTCACTATGCAGGACAATGTACCAAGAAGAAGAAGAAGCAGGATGTGTTAGCAGTGACAACAAAGGAGATAGAGTTCAGTGATCAGTTTGCAAGAGAGTGTGCATTCATGACTACCTTGTCTGCTATTACACCATCCAACACTATATGGGGAGACAGAGTTGAGAAGGACCGACTGACTCACAATAGTGATTCAGAGGGAGATGATACTCAGTGTCCCTGGACATCTTCAAAGTGGGTGACTGGTCCACCCAGTATAACTACAGTTTCAGAGAAACCGAGTAGACAGAGAGTTGGTGCTACAACTTCAGTGCATCAGAGGATGATGAGGAGGAGCAACAGGGCAACACAGAGGCTTGAGCTTCACATAGCTTCTGAGACAGGCATATCAGGTTCTGGATCCACTTCAGGTGGAGGTGACTTGGCGAGAGGCCAAGTACATGACTCTTGGTGAGAGACCAAGAGGGGGAGACTCTTGGTGAGAGGCCAAGACTAGGAGGAAATCCTTGGTGCGAGACCAAGGTGGAGATCTTCGGTGTGATGCCGAGATCTAGGTGAGCTTGGATAGATGGAGAGTTAGTGCCATTTATAGATCATACAGATTGAGTAGTTCTGTGACAGAGTCCACTTTCAGTGATCAGGGTACAACCATACTCACCGAGCATATGCCAGGAGGCAACCATGTCCACTATAGGGATGTTATTGGTGGTGACAAGCACTTTCCTTGGTAAGAGGGAGTGTTGAGATTTGGGTACCTTGGAAAGTGGTCCCCATGTGCTTATGAGTCTTTAAGCACAAAGGGGGAAGACTATTACCCTTATACTTTACTTTATGATTCTACTTTCACTTTGACTTGGGAGTTTTAAGTCAAAAGTGAAATATGTCACTTAAGTCATAAAGGACAATTAATTCACAATGTGGGTGAATTAATAGACATAAAGCAACTAAGGAAAGTGGGTTTCCTTAGTGAGATTTTATGATGAGATCTCACCCATTGATTAGACTTGGCTAGATCTAATCTAGGCCATTGATCTTTTAGGGTTGGCTCAAGGAGGCTAAAGATAGGGTAAAGTGAGTTTAGGAGACTCATTCTTCACTTGTGAGTTTTGGAGAAGAGAAGAGGGGCACATTTCTTGAGGAGAAGGAGGGTGCACTTCATGAGGGTTTGAGCAAAACCCTTGAGAGCTTGAGGAGAAGCTTGTGTTTGGTTTGAGCTTGCATGGAGAGTATTTCCATGGAGCCATAGATTCCATTTCTGTGAGGGAGCATTTTATATGGAGGAGGGGTGCATCTAGGAGAGGAGGCGCATTTATTATCCTTCATTTTCTCATCAGAGGAGGAGGACTTGTCACCTTGAGATGAGGTTTGTTGCATAGGGAGAGGAGAGCTTGGGCACTTGTTTCTATGGAGAGAGACATTTAGTTTATGGCTCAGTTTATTTATGGTGATCATTTTTGCTAGGAGGAGGGCACACCTGTGGAGTGGGTTGACAACTACCTGGTAGGAGCACTGCTTGGAGGATTCAATCTCTGATAGTTTCAGTGGAGAGGCAACATAGGAGAGCACATTCATGTGGAGGGATTTCTTCATTGGGTCAAAGAGGAGCTAGAGCGCTTCATTTTAGTGTAGAGGGCAACAAAGAGAGAGGGCACACCTGATTTTGGGCACATCTTTCTCTGGTTCTTGTGGAAAGGCTTATGAGGAGCTTGCTATGTATACAAGTTCCATTGTATTTCATTACTTGTTGTATCTCTTGCTTTGATCATCATTATATAGACATATATCCCAAACTGGTTTTCCTCGGGGGTGGTTTATCCAGGGTCATGTTGACCAAACATACATGTGTACAAAAATGCACGTGTTAGTTTCTTAGATCTACTTATTTTCAGTTGTAAATATCTTTAGGTGTGTTGTACTTATTTTAGTATGCATGTGCTAACTTTTGGTTACTAAAACTACATGCTAGAGCACCTGAAATTGGAAGTGCAACCATAACAAATCAGTAAGCATTTCTTGGACTGTTGGTTGTCCTAAAACAAAAACAAACATTATCATAACAGTTGAAACTTAGAGTCAATCTGTGGTCAAAGACAGACCCAGTTGACAAGCTTGATAGGACCTGAAAATCCTAATTAACGTTTTTAGACATTGAAGAGATATACTTTTCCTCTCTATATCTTTTTTGTTAATAGAGGATATTGAATTGATGTTAATATTTGTCTCCCTTATTTCTTGTAATGGCTCAAAATGAAAATGCCCTTTGTTTGTTTGAAATCGGATAACATTAAATATCCTTGATGCTTCTCTCATTGAATGGAATCTAGTTAACATTGCGGTTGTCTCGACAGACCATATGCGTATTTCTATGTCCCAAATATAGGCAATCCAATCATAAGTAAAAAGTCCACCTTATATGTTTCCTTTCTCATATGGCAATGCCAAATTCTCAATATATGCTTTCCAATCTACAACTCTTGGGAGACCTTGTTGTCTATCAATTTCGATATATTGCTTTATGCATCTAATTGCAAAAGAATCATTATGCATAACTGCATTTGAAAAATTTTGTGCCATTATCCTTCGCAAGCAAGACACATCATATTCATCTCGTGTTAAATAACAAATGGTTTCAGAGGAACTTTCACCATAAGCACTATTGAATTCATGTACTTGTTCAAATCCATTTGACAACATCTTGTTTTGTATTTGTGCCCATTGATGTTCTATGTTTTCATATTTTATAGGCCTTTCATTGTCTCCCTGACTATTGATGGTGGCAATTTCTCTTTTATGCAAGAGTGGTTCAAAATATCCAACGAGGGGATTGTCATCATGAAACAATATGTCATATGTGTTGTTGCTTAAAGTTGAATTGAAATGTAAGTATGACTTCATTTGTGACTTTGACCAAATTCGTATTGGTATTTTGAGCCATTTGGACAACCAATGTATGCAAAAAATGTCTCCCCAAAGGCCTCTTTCTTCTAGTGGTAGAACAATCGAAGCAAACTTTGACATTCGTTGCAAATAAATTTTTGGATCGTTGACATTATGCATTTCCATCAATGAATTTGCGTTTAATTCATGCTTATAAGATACAAATGCTTCAATATCTTTTTTTTGTAAGCATGTTTTGAAATGTTGTATTGTACCTTCTCTTAATTCCACAAATGTGTATCTATTATGTAGTAGAACTTGGAGAGAATCGAACAAACGATCTCCAGGAGTATATGCAAAGTTGTTCAAGCAAAACAAGTCATATTTTGCTAAAATATCATTAATGTCATGTTTTTGATGTCTAATATAATCCTCTTCTTTAGGCATATGTTTTTTTCCCCTTCTTTTCTACTTGGAGTTTCAATTGGATTCATTTTTCTCCAACAAAATTTTGACTTATAGGAAAAAAAACAAATTCAACACACTTTTTTTTATATCTGCACATACATAAGAACCACTTATTACTAGCATTTACATATTGGAAAAATGTGCATACCTTGCATTCAATGTCTATTGCTAGGACATTCAAACTGATCAACAAAATTTGTTGATGTGTGTATCAATAACAGAGAATGTCTTTTCTTGCAAGACAACAAGGAAACTTATAACAATAAGCAACTATCTTAATCTTCTTTTGTTATAAGAATGTAAAAAGCATATATAAAAGTTATCTATAGATTTTCAAAAACCCATCGGAAAAATATGAAAACAATATATTGCAACGTTGGAAAATAGACAATATCATAGTGAAATTAAATCAATAGTAGAAGTTATTGAAGAATGTACAAAAACAACATTAATTAATTAGTATAGCACATATTCATTTTCATATACAAATATGCACGTGATTTTTTTTTTTTTGTATGGGGGCATTATGAAGAAAACTATAATCGATAGAAACTATGAGAAAATACCATAACTTTAAAGGAATTGACATCTAAATTCATGGTATCAAATGGTAAATCTTGAAAATATGGTTGGCAAGTAATAAATTCAGAATAACTTTATGTTGACTTCCAAAGACTTTACCATTTAAAGGTATTAAAGTTTAGATTAAGGACTCAATGTAGTCATAAACTAAACGTAGACTCTATTATTGTTTTCAATTCATATGCAACAAGTGTTGCATGGCAGCGTAGTCCCTACCAGGTTGGAATGGGAATAAATGCACTGATATGGTGGGACCAAGCACAGACACATGGGAAGCAACTTGAAGTACATGTGGTATCCATGTAGAGGATGACTTGTGGCAGCGTGTCACAGGCCAGAGACAAGACATGTGGATTGTAGATGACCCCCAAGGTTAATATGCGAATGAGGCAGTTTTTTCCTGGGGTGTATATAGTTCAAACATGAGACTTAGAAAATTTCTTTCTCAATGACTTGCAATAAAGGTTCCTGGAAAAGAGGACTAGGAAGCATACACATTAAACATTCAAATATAATAAACACAATTTCCTGACATCCAACATAGTTGAAGAAAAAAAAAATTAGCATTTCCGAATTAGTTTTCTTTGAAATTTATCAAAAAATAATAATACCTCGCAACAAAGGTTCCTGGAAAAAAGGACTAGGAATCACACACATTAAACATTCAAATATAATAAACACAATTCCCTGACATCCAACATAGTTGAAGAAATTTCTTTTTAGCATTTCTGAATTAGTTTTCTTTGAAATTTATTAAAAATTAATAATGCTTTGCAACAAAGGTTCCTGGAAAAAAGGACCATGAATCACACACATTAAACATTCAAATATAATAAACATAATTTCCCGACATCCAACATAGTTGAAGGAATTTTTTTTTTTGCATTCTCGAATTAGTTTTCTTTGAAATTTAGCAAAAATTAATAATGTCTATTACATATTTATGGATTCTATTCCATATTTCTGGAAATTTAAATACATTTTCATATAGACCAGGATTGGGGCTCCCTCGGACCATAAAAGAAACAAGTACAAGAAATAGGACTGTAGAAAGAAGAAGTGCACGATGGTAGAGAGGAAGACCTGAAAAGAAGAAATTGGAAGTTATGAGTCTTTGGTTAGAGATTTCTATTTAAAGAGGTAGAATAACTTGATTGATAAAGAAAACAAGATGTGATCAGTATAGACTTACTATGAAGCTGATGCATTTTTGTTGTTGTCATCAACGACCACTGGAATCATGGCAACTGGTTGTTGCCCTTCATCGATGAGCTTGTCCATTCTTCGTTGGAACCGTTCTTCAATGTAGCTTCTCATGGGACCCATGTTGATTTCATCCCGGATTTCTGTGTTGAAAATCTCGTTTTCTAATTTCCTTAGATCCATAGAAATACTTTGCAGAGCCAGTTCAATTTCTTCATTGTGTGCCAAATAGTCCACTAGGCAGTTCTCGACCTCATATACACCATATTCAAGGATGCCGTAAAACTTTTCTAAAGACAACCCCTTTAAAATATCAAGTTGTTCATCGAAGGCTTCTTTGGTCAAGGACAAGGATTTGAGGATTAAGTTTGGTTCTTGAACCTTGTTGGTACTTTTGGCTAAGTCTATTTGGGTCAGGTTTCTGAATAATTCTTCTTTCTCTGATATGGCTTGTTCACATGATTCGACAATGAGATGCAGGTTCTTAACTTTCTTTTGCCAGCATGGTTTTAATTGTTTCATCCACTTTGGGGAGGGGAGATCCTCTTATCTTCTTTTCATATCCGAGCTGTTGATGGCATGTTTGGCAAAAGGGATCACCATCTGTTCATAGAAACGTTCTTCATTTTTTAAATTCATCTGCAAATGTCCGTGCAAATCATTTTCCCTCTTTCGAAAGGAAGCTATATTTTGTGATGTTTCCCAGGCTTCAGTAATTAGTTGCATTATTTTCTTGATGTTCTTCTCTACAACGGCTCTACACAATGTGAGGAGGCTGGAGGATCCTTTTAACTTGGCTGCAGGGGTAGCAGGCATGGTTTTTTCTAAAGGACTAGAAAACTCTGGGGTAGCAATGAAATCCTCCTCCAATTCTTTGACTCGGTCGTTCAGTTTGGCATTCTCCGCTTCAATTCCTCCAATGGAATCATCAAGAGCATCATTGGTTACGCGGTGAAATTAGGAGATTTGGGACATCCACATTTTCCTAAAGTTAATCTCTATACGAGATTTTCCTTTCTTATTTGTTACATCTTTCTTTCCAATGATTATACTTTTAGATTGGTTGTCAAAAATAATGCTCTAGAATACGAAGGATTCATCTTCGTAAAAAATGTCAGCCTCAACTATTTCCATTGTGGAAATATGGTGCATCGCATCCATGGACGCGTGAACTTTGTGCATGTGCTCAATTTTAGTTTCAAGATGCATGTGCTCACTTTCAATTTCGAGTTCTTCTGCATGCCCTACAATGTTTTTTCTCTTCTTCATCAAGGGAAGCTTATGAGAACTATCAATTTTTGTGCGAGGAGGGTTCTTATCTCCTCCTCCATTTGAAGATTTCAGGGATGCTTTCTTAATGGGGTGGGCCATTGAAGCGATGCTCCATGATGTCGTGCTCTTGGGAGTGCTGACCAGGGATTGGGCACTCTTCCCACCAGACACTTTTCCCTGTTGTCTGTACAATTCAGTCACGCTTTGCAATGTCTCTACGTCACAATCGTCAGAAGTAGGAATGTTGTCATCACTGTCTCTGTCTTTCATCAGGCATTTATGGATAAAAGAGCTGCTAAAGCCAAATGATAGTAAATGCTCTCGAAAAATCCCATTAGGTTCGAACCCTTTTAGCCTTTCAACATATGTTAGGTTCAAGTTCTTGAAATGGCCCGCGAATTCGTCAATCTTGTTGACGTTTCTGCACATGAAGTCCCCGACTTTCCAGGGCACAGGAAGGAACTATTTTTTTCTCTTATCATGGAAAAAATGCAACCAATGATTGTATTGCCTTGCTATTTCTGTGACAAACATCTTGTCCGTGATGTGGCATGGAAGGAAAGCATGATTTACCTTGGCATCAAAGACCATTAGTACACTGCAATTTTCCTTTTGTTCAAGTGTTCCCTTCCTATCCAAAAACTTGGTTGCTTGGTCAGACATCCAAGGAGCATCCTTTCCTAACAATAAATCTTTGAAAACTGAGACAATCATTAAAAACCTCATAAAAACAATGGGAGGCTTTGTGCCTCCACAAGGCTTGGTACCAGAATGTTACTAGGTCGAATTGATAGTTTATTTTCTTGCACAGAGACAATTTTGGAAACAGACAACAATGCACTATTGCGAAAATCAAGTAGGATGACATATAAAATTTATTCAATTCTTTGAATCGTGACAGCTGGGAACAGATTTCAATGGAAATTAGCTTCCCCCAATTGAAAATGAATTGTTCCTTGACTGTGAAGTACAAAATATAAATAACTATATAGTAAATGCTTGTCGTGGATTCCTGTCCCGTTATTCTTGTAAACGACCAAGCAATTTCCCGGAATGGATTTCTAAAGGAACTGACTTGCAAGTTTGTGATCTGTTGTCGGGTCTTTGAGGAACTCGGGTAAGAGGTCCAACCCATTATTATGTTTTTCTAGGAACTTCTTGTTGACTTGTCCTCTGAAGGTCAATGTTGGCTCCGACAATCTTAACATCTTGCGGAAGACCTGAGGTGACAAAGAAACAAGAGAATGATCGTACAGTGGAATAATTCTTTGGCTTGAAATATATTTTTCGGTGCACCAAGAGACCACCTCCTTACAGTTAAAAACCTCAGGGATGCATCCTGCACAAGCGATTCCAGAGGTCCAAATCACTTCGTTCTGGGCGGGACGAGATGAATAGTAAGAGTATGCCCTGGACCACTGGAATTTCTGGTCCTCACGTCCGAAGATATTCGCTGTATCTCCACAGAACTGCTGTCGAGTTGCTGTCATAAGTTTACAAGAACGTTTGTTTTCTCCAGACGATGTCTGAAATGAAGAGTTGGAAGGGATAATACAACCTTGCACAAATCTTGGTCCAAATGCATGTGAATGGGAGATCTCCTCGAGACCTTCGCTCATTAATGACAATTTCGACGATTGTTGCATGATGCACTGTTAGCATTAAAGACTAGTAATTGCATACATAGAAGTGCGGACATGGAGGATACGACAATGAGCAATTAAGGATTGGATATTTCCTCAACGGGTCAACGCGACGACCCGTGTTTGAGATGAACAATCGGAAGGGATAATATAACTCTCCGTAGATCTTGGTTTAATGTGTATTAATTGGAGATCTCCTCGAGTGTTTTGCTCATTAATGACAATGTTGACGGTTCTTGCATGGTGAGCTATTAGCATGAAAGGTTACTAATTGCATATTAAGAAAGAAGTATGAAGGTCGCAGGGACGGGAAAGAGCAATTAAGGAGTGTCTAATTATTGAAAGCAGTCGGGCAGGCTTCAAAATAGGGTTCCAAGGTACAACCATTGGAGCTGAAGGCCCGAGGGTCAAATTGTATGTCTCATAATTTTTTGAGTGCAAAATGCATAACACGGAAGAGGGCATGATGGGACAGACCAGAGGACAATTTGTATATCATGAAAGTCCGGGTAATGTTTGCAGGCCACGAAACAATGGAAGTGAAAATGTGAGCCCGCCTATCCGGGAACCCGCAATCGAAAAACTGGTTTGAAGTATGGAATAGAGAAACAATTGGGCAGATTCGTTTTCGCTAATATATTGAAACTTGTAATATATATCCCATTGCATGGCAAGATATTTTCTATATGTCTCTGGGTAGAAAACAGAAAATAAGAGAAGATAAATTAATTTAAATTCGAGGAGTCGAGCTTCATTTAAATTTCATTGTCTCGTCGACACTTTTTCTTTTTAATGATGGTTTGTACGGTTGTTGCATGATGGACTGTTAGCATTAAACCTTGGTCGGGCACAGTAAACAATGACTAAGAATTGGATATTTCGTGAACCCGCTAACCCAAGGAACCGTGAAAGAGATTCCATGAAATGGGCAAGTATGGAAAGTGGTCGGACGGGCTTCAAAATTAGGGTGACAATGGTTCCCAGGAGACGTGACTTCTCGAGGGTCAAATTGTATGTCTCGGAACTTGAGTGCAAAATTTGTACCACGGAAGAGGGGATGATATGGGAGTCCGACGGTCAATTTGTATATGGAAGAGGTGTGGGAGATCTCCTCGAGCGTTTCACTCATTAATGACATGTTTAAGGTTCATGCATGATGAAGCTTGCCAATAGCATATTCAGAGAAAAGTAGGAAGGTGACGGGGACATGGAACAATAATTAAGGAATGGTTAATTATCGAAAGCGGTTGGTGATGCTTCGAAATATGGATAGAAGATACAACCATCAGAGGTGAGGGCCCGAGTGTCAAATTGTATCTCTCGGGAGTGTTGACTGCAGAATGTGTAACATGGAAGAGGGCATGATGGTGCATTCCTACGGAAAAATTATATATTGTGAAACTCCAGGTATTGTTTTCTAGTCACGGAACATTGGAAACAAAATCCTGAGCTCGCCAGTTCGGGAACCCGCAATCGAAAAAGTGTCTAAGTATGGAACAAGGAAACAGTAGGCCGAACTCAATACATAGTAAATGTACAACGTCATGGAGATACAACCAACTTGGGGCTAAGTATTGAAAGGAACGACGGACGATCGTGCTCGTGACGGGGCATTCCAGTGGACAAATTGTATATCGCAGAACTCTGGGCACTATTTGCAAGTCGCGGAAGATTCAGAACACAATTTTGAGGCCGTCAGTCCAGGAACCCGCAATCGAAAAAGTGTCCAAGTATGGAATAGGGAAATGCTGGCCCAAACTTGTTTTCACTAATATATTGAAATTTGTAATAGCTTTCCCATTACCTAGCAAGATCTTCTCTGCATGTTTCTGGACAAGTTCTGTAGGGATGGTTAGTCCTCGAGGCTTTTTCTTATTAATGACGATATTTATGGTTGTTGCATGATGGCATCTTAGCATTAAACCTTTTGTGTTTCATATTTGGAAAGAAGTACGAGGATGGTCGGAACAAGAAACAATGAATAGGAATTGGAGATTTCGTGAACCCGCCAACGTGAGGATCCAAAATAGGGTAACAAGGTCTCCCTAGAAGACGTGAGGCCTCGACAGTCAAATTGTAGCACTCAAAACACCAATGCATAATTTGTAAAACAGAAGAGGGGACGATGTCAGAGTCCGACAGTCAATTTGTAAATGGGGGAGGTCCAGGTGCCAATTGTTTCGTACCAGTGTGTTCAGTTGTCACTAGTAAGACCATAATCAATGTATTTTGGGAAGGGCGTGAAGTTAGTGGGGATGGAAGGTAGTGACAGATACTTTGAAACATTTGTGAACCCCAGTAGAGTGAAGCTTGCGAGTTCGAGGATTCCATGGTGGAATTGTAGATCACAAAAGTTTTGAGTGCAAGATGTGTATCACAGAACAATAAGCAGTAGAGTTCGAAAGGGCCAACCTGACAACCGCGGCCATAAAATTGGCTAAGTATGGAAAGGAACAATGGTCGGTCAGATTTGTCATGTGAGCATATAGATGGAGATGAAGATATGTCAGCCCGCCAACCCTGGAACTCGCGATCATAGAAAGGCGATTAAGTATATAACTAGAAAGCGATAATAAATGGGAAGAAGAAAAGGGAAAAAGGGATAAGTATCTCACATAACAACATCCACTGTTCGTCTATTAGTGCCAATATTTTTGAACCCCTGATCAATCCTCACTAGTAAAAGCATAATTTGCAGATCACGAAAGTTCTTTGGGTGCAAGATGTATACGACGGAACAAGGGACATAAGTATTGGATACTGCGAACCCGAGACTTGGTGGTCAGATAATTGGCTAAGTATTGAAAGGGACCACAGTCAGTGGGGCTCATGGTGTGAGGATATAGATAAAGATAAGCATGTGCCAATCCGAAAATCCAGGAGGCCGTGATCACAAAGACATGACTACATATAGAATAAAAAAGGGATAATAGAGGGGGAGAAAACAAGGAAAATTTGAAGAGAAAGTGTTTATATTTATTCCAATAGTATTCATATTAATATATATTAATATATTATTTCTGGTCCAAATGCAAATCATCTTCCAATTCGCATGATGTTGTTTGGTTCGCAAATTTCGTTGAAACCCATA